>JACEIK010001717.1:180534-194964 GCA_018107945.1 Datura stramonium | reverse complement strand
TATATCAAGTAAATTCAATAATTTCTAACTCTTTTTAAATATAAATCTTCAAGAGTGATTTATTTTTAATTTTAACTCATTTATAATTTCAAATTCACCTTTCATCAATTTGATTCTCTCCGATAGTAATCAAAATATTACAAATTTGTAGCACGTACCAGAATCTAACAAAGTAAAAACAGAAAAATCATTAATCTCGTCAAATATTTAGTGTTGTTTCCGAGAATTGGCACACATGCACTTCAGATTAAATATTTTATTACAAATCTAATAACTTGTTATCATAATTGTTATTTTTTTTCTGCTGCTGCTGCTGAAGATCTCACCACCAGTCCATAAAGAAAATAAGTTTGATGAAATGGCATCAAGAACAAACAGAATCCCAAGGAATTATGCTAGAGTACCATGCTAGAGTACCAGACCGCTTCAATTGTGAATCCGTGTCAGGAAGCCCCCAATAGCAACCAAGAAATATGAAATCAGGACTTGCCTGATTCAAATAATTGAACAATCTTGTATCTTCATTCAGAAACGAAATGAAGATTCACAGTCATTTAATCGATCTAAAACTTGTTGAAACTGCTAAATGTAACAAAGTATCTCGAAAGCAATAAAGTTGAGGCTTATTCCTTTTTTTATTTAAAAGGAGATGTCAACACTTGATTGCGAAGTTTGCCTCACAAGGTCTATTACCACATGGAACCAAATAGATTCAAAGTATTTGTACAAATATTTTTCTCCTCCCAAAACAATAAAATTATGACGAAATATATTTAATTTCTTGCAGTGATGTTGAATAAGTTTACGAAGCATGGAAAAAGATTAAATCCACTACTAAAAAATGTCCACATCGCGTCATTCCTAAACATATGCAGATGTACCTTTTCTATCATTGTCTAAAACTTTTCTCTAGAAGCACCGCACTTATTGATTAAAATTTCTGAAAATGCTATCCAATGGCCCTCTAAACATGTAATTATCAAAAAAGCTTCCACAACAAATCAGGTAAATGCTTAAATACACTAACACAACAAATTGTTTCTCTGACAAATTGAATCTTTGCAGGCAAATACGCAAAAACCAAACCAGTCTGAGGCTTTTGACCGGCCTATGCCATTTTAAACTACAATATGAAATATAGGTCCAAACAGAAGTGTACGAAAATACAATTGAAGTGGTCTCATTATCCTTCAAGCTGATTACAAATGCTCTTGCAGGGCCACTTTTTCCAATCAAATATCTGCTAATGCAAGCAAAAGAAATATTGGACAAAGAAAGACGAAGCTCAACGAAATATATCCTTGTCCTATCTAACAACCAGAAGGAAGAACGAAACACTGTACAGAAACATAGCCTAGAGTCTTCCCTATTTGTTTAGTATTATTATCTTGACTGTTTATTGGAGTTATAAACTGTCACAATCAGAATTTCAAAAAAAAAAGAAGACAAATCTAGAGAACAGGAAAAAGGTTGACAGAGACTAGGGATGATGAGTCGGAGACGCAATCCTTCAGCACAACCAGGACATCCGCACCCCCTATTTGATAAAAAATTATATCCTTCCAAAGTAGCTCTACCCTACCCTAAAAGGAGAATGAAAACAGAAAAAGAGATGGAACCAGATAAACTTTTCACTGTTTATCATACCACCAGTGCTGTTTATCTCAAATATATATACTAGTAGACAATGTCTTCACTGGAATTAGGATAATATACAATTCCCTATGAGTTACACAAACATGAGTAGGAAACTTGGCCTCGAGCAGGATTTACTAACCTCTCACAGTAACTGTTGATCACCATTGACCATTAAACATAAGAACACCTCGCAAGGTCAAAAATTGATGCCCTACTACATATGGTTCACATAACTATGGTAAGGAAAGTGGGGAAAAGATGAAGCAAAGAATACAAGAAAACTCTCTAGCTATGAAGCGTTTGGGAAAGCCACTAATCTCTCCCCATGCTTGTAACAGCACTGTACAGACTCCTCTCCACCAATACTCGTAAAATCCCTCAAACAATCACCAACTAACTGCATCCTCGCTCAGGAACTTGTACAGATTAGCTTCTCTGCACAAGCACATGCTCAAGATGGTTGATAATGGCAAGAGACAAAATGGTATCACAAATCTTGAAATATTAGGATCCATTTACAGCCATTTCAGGAGATGACTTCGGTTGTATCAATGGACAGTCTTCTTCGTGCTTCCTACTATCTGGAGATTTGTGCAAGCTTTCAGAATTTTTTTTAGGAGAAGTTGCTTGTTTGTTGGCATGATTTTCAAAATCAGTACCACCATTATCAGAAAGACTGACTTCCTCGTCATGGTTGGCCTCAACAAACCTCTTGTTTTCATCAGAGTGAGGGCTACACCTCCCGTTATCAGCAGGACTTTCTGTATTTTTGGAGGGCAACACGGCTTGACTTAAGGTTGAGCATAAAGCAGCAAAAACACTGTCCCTTGATTTAGAACCCTTAGCAACACGCTGCAACCTTTTTGGCTCAGGGTCTTCTTTTGGAGCCACCTTCCGTTTCAACGGGAAAGAGTCCGCCCCATCTTCATCAGAAATATCTGACTGCTTCTTAGGCGGTGGCTTATAATCTTCATCATCGTCGTCATCCCCAGAATCAACAACTCCCCCGGATCTTCAGCAAAAGATGAGAAATCATCATATGTCACTTAATTTAGCAAATACACATTCTAAAAATCACAAAATACCTAACAGATGCATAGCCCGGAGCAGATCCATTCAGCACCCCCTGTTGAGACTTCACTCTGCTTGCATTGGCCACAGAGGCTGATGCGGAATCTTCCTCATCACTGACGGATTGCTTGTTCAGTTGATGTTAAAATAAAAACAATTCTACATAATAGTAGAGGTAAAGGGATACCTGTCTTCGTTGAAATAATCTTCTTCTTCTTTCTCTAAACTACGATCATCAACTCGTTTCCTTGGGTCTAATAAATTGCCAACACTTCCCATCCCAGAATCCTCTAGGGACTGCAGTAACACAAATAGCCATAATGAGCTCAAGTATACAAAAAGGACACATGACAGAAATAGGCATAACTATGCAGATACCTGCTCATATTTAACTTTCAGAGAGTTGATGGATGAGAACTTTTCAAACTTGACCAACTCATCCCAGAAGGAGTCCACTAAATACGTGAGCAATATTTTTAAGTTGTCCTGCATAATATCAGATTAAACCAAGAATGCATGAACAAACAAATATAGACAGAGAGAGCAAGGAGGCAACAGCCTGACCCAGTGAAGGAAGGTATGTGCACCTTACGGATGTACTCAAAAAGCTCTAGAACAGCCGAGTTCAGAAGATTGTAGCGATCTCCATTAGCAACAAAAGCATTAATGATTGGTTTCAAAAGATTCTTCTCGGCGATGTAATTCATCAAATACTCATCCTGCAGAACACACCCAGGGTTTTACAAAATATTTATAGATATACAGAAGCATAACTCCTAAAGAAGTCTTTACAGAAGGAAAGGCAAATACTAAGACCCCTAGAACACAGCTAATCTTATAGAAAAACATTGGTCACTGATATTTAATAAGCAACGACAACTTGAATGCAAGAATCTTCTGGATAGTACAGATTTTTTTTTGAGAAGGGAATAGTACAGAGTTACTAACAGGTTCATCCAGAGAGCATCTAATAGTTCTATCGACTAGAACCAAGAAAATGACCATTCTTCTCTCCAAACCTTATTTTACACAAATTGGCAGATCCTGCATCTGTTGATGTTTCACCCTAATCCGTTTCACCTCAATAGGACAGCATATAAAAGTCAATACACTTCCACAGTGTCCCTAAAGATAAAATTGAGCTAGGAATATCATCTACCAAGCTGTCTTTTTTACTATTTCAATCAAAAGATTGAAGGGCTTGTCATCGAACAGAAAATACCACATTCCATTTGGAGATGCTTTTTCTTTATTTGTGTACTTGCAGAGTATATATACCATTTCCAAATTAGATCATTGGGAGGTATTTGGAAAAAGGAACTCTAGNAGCCAAGATACTATTTGACTTTGTGGCTATACCTTGCAGAGTATATATACCATTTCCAAATTAGATCATTGGGAGGTATTTGGAAAAAGGAACTCTAGCGTGTAGGGTTCTCTTTTGTTTATCTTGTTCACATGTTTCTCCCTTTATGCCTACAGAATCACTGTTTACCTTATATAATAAGAATTTTGAAGAAAATATTGAACTAAGGATCCCAACCAGTATAAGTCCTCATTGGCCAAGTCTATTTTGCATCCAAAGACATATAATTGCAAGACAAAACCAATAGGAACACACATGAGGAACATAACAGGTGCAAGACATGCTTCTTACAAAAGAGGATTGACCAGATTAGACAAGAGCCAAAGTATCTGAGATCATGGCAGAGACAAATTGGTCATTATGAAGGAAAAATTAATCAAAACTTGATGCAGTTCAATCACATTGACAAATGATCCTCCTGGTTAATAGAAGTCAACAACTCACATTGCGCGAAATAAGAGTTCTCACAAATCTAACAGCAGCAACTACTAGGTATTTTTCTCTTCTTCGTGTCAATAACAGAACTTTATCTACCACATTATTAAGAAGAAAGCTGCACCTGCAGCAAAGAAAAGAAACCACATTATACCAGAGACTCAAAATAGCGCTTTGTTACCAAACAACTTGCACGCTGAGATGAGAAAATTACTTTATTCTATAAGGATGGTGCACGGCACAAAAACATAAGAGATCACATATATTTAGTAGTATTTCAGGCTTCACACAACTTTGGTTCCCATTTCCTCCATCAGAACTTGCAGACTCACTGACTGATAGTGACTCCCCATTTGGGGGGCAGGATAATGTTATAGCTTGAACCAATCCAGTTAGGTGCTTCTCATAGAAAATTTCAACAATAGTGTCTCTCTGCAACAAATTGAAAATGCTAGTAAGACGAATGAAAAGAGAATTGAGAGAAACTCAACTTGATTATTTCATCAAGCATTGGGGTTTAAAAAAGCTAAGTGTACACGTTGAGGAAGGAAAAAAGAATCAGAATACATAAATACAGGAGTAAATCAAGCTATACCATATATACAATATCCTAGAATATCTACAAGATTCTAATACTCTCCCTCAAGCTGGTGCATATAAATTGTTAAAATATTAATGCATAGAGTGTTCCACATGGAAAAGAATTGTAATGTATGGGTATAAATTAGGCTCAGTGTAAAAATGTAGTTTAGGCATCTTAATAATATTTTCCCCGTTCTCACATGGTATCAGAGCTACCGTGAGAAACATCCAGGACAGAGAAGTTAGTTGACATGCCTTGTTTCCGGTGACTTTCAGATCGGAATTACGTCACCTTTCGTTCCGCCAATATTTCGCGAGAGCTAACCCACCACAAGGTCCAACAACCTCCGGCGACCAAATTCCAGTGATAACTTTCAGATTAGCACTCATGCTAAGCAACGCTCACATGTTGAAGTCAAATCCTTAGAGTACTACAAAAGGTCATACAAACCAAGCTTTCAAAGTCAAACAAGACAAAGGAAGAAGAAGAAGAAAAGTGAAGCTGCCAAAAATTCGTGGACCAAAAACGTCTCCATGTTTCTATTTCATGGAGCTAGACAGAAATTAAGCAGTTGGAGACATGAAAGAAACGTCTCCAGAAATATAAATCTTGGTGATGATTTTGGTTGAAGCCTCAGGAAACATCTCCACAAGTAACAAACGTGGAAATTAGGGGAGACGATGGCCAAACGTCTAGACGATTCGGCCTTGGATTCTATAGGTGTTGAATACATTTTAAGCTTACCCTAGGGTTATTATGGGTAAAGTGATGTAATAATTTGCCTAGTATAAATACCCCCACTTTTCCATTCGGTAGAGTTAGACTTTGATGAGTGATGAGAAATTCTCTTAGAATGTAGAATTCTCTTGTTAGTTAAGTTCTCTTCTACAACCTCTTGAATTACACCATAGCTAGGTGATTCATGTATTAGTTATCTTCCTCTCTTCTAGGGGAGGATCTACTAAGGCCCCGGAGGGTGCCACGCCACCTACAAGCTTCCGTCCAAACTCTATGTATATAGGTATATATGTATAAATTATATAAAATAATAAACCGACACCCTGAGTATCAAAAGGCACCAAAGTGCCGGTGGTAAAGGGCACAGCTTTCATCCACGGTGGCCAAAATCGAACCTGGCTTTCAACATTGTATCTTTTTTTAACAAAAAAAGGCCACTTGCTGCATCATAGACCAGCGGAGAGCGGCAACATCTCCATCTAATTTATCTTTTTATTTCTGTTTATTTAGTTTTAATTATAATAATTATGGTTGACTAATCTAATTTATCAATCTTTGACTTTTCTTATTTTTTATTAGTTATTAGTTTAAACTATAAGTTTTCTTTTCACCGTTCAAATAAAAAAATCCTCGGCTTTTTCCTGTTCCTCTTCAAACATCTCTTTTGTCTGCTCCATTATGGCATTACCCATCTTCTTCCTTTCTCCAAAATTCATCTCCAGATTATTTTGTCATCAACGACGCCCGCCGGCCGCTGCACTGCTACTTCTTCCATCGACCCACATCCGCTGTCAGTTTTCCTTTTCTTGATTTCTTTAAGTTATTTCTAAAAATAATAATAAATTATCTATTCAAATAATTAATTTCTTCAACAGCTTATCAATGGCAATATGGCATAATCAATTTTGTACTTTGGTAATTTATTGCTTCTGTAGATACTAGATCTTTAGGGTCAACATTTATGTTATTATGTGGAGCTTGTTTTGTATAATATGTTTGATTTCTTGGTGAAAGACATGATTTTTATTTTTTTTAAAGAAAAATACCAAGGATAGGTAAATAGTAGTATAGTAGTAATAAGTAAGAAAATATTGAGAATGCAAAGAAAGTATATAATCATCAATGCAAAAAAAAACTAAGAAAGTATTTACTTAATAAGAAAGGTGGTTATCCTATTGAATTTGGACTAATTGTAAGTTGAATTGAATTTTATTTTGTAGGAACATGTTCTAATTTTGTGAATTGAAATATATAAATTTCTCAAGAAGTTTAATTATTCTCAACCAAGTTCTAGTTCAGATGCCAATTATTCTCATATTATAGATGAGTTCAATTGATTTGTCATATAATCGAAAAACAAATAATCTTAACCAAAGTCAAAAAATTTAATCAATGCATCTGCATGGCACTCGGAAACTCTAAATCCTGGATTCACCTTTGCTCTCTTCTGTGAATTGTTTCTTTAATTGAATTAGTCTCAAGTACTCTTTTGATTGTTCTTAATCTTAATTGTTTGCTTCTTAATTATTTGATTCATCCCTTCTTTGCTAGCTATCTCGGATAGTGATCATTCTAACTCACTAATGTGTTCAATTAGTTCTTAGTACGGCTCTCAATAGTTCTGTCCCTAATCTCTATTCTACTTATTTTTAATTGATTTCCATCAATTCTTTGATAGTGTTCTTAGGGTGGGTTATTTCCTATATAACCCACTATTTGAATCTTCGTCGGTTGGGACTTGAGAGTTATCACCTAGTCAACATCTCTAGCAGCATGCACCTACGCGCCCTCACGCACCACTAGAGTCTAGGGTTCCGACGAGCGTGTTTTTTACACGAGCCAGCGCGTGCGAGAGATTCCGAACAGATACCAACCACTTCCAGCCACTTGTGATGGTGGTAACAGTTTTTTCAGCTAGTTGTTTGCAATTCCAATAACCTATTTTTTTGAAATTATATGCTGATGTTCACCTTAAGTTGCTCGTTACTTGCATCCTTTGTTTCAGGTCTTGTTTTGTATGTGGATCTTGACAAATGTTTTTTACAACTCATCATTATTCTCAGATCTTCTTTTGCAATATTTGGCAACCTTTTCAGTTATATTTTGTGATTATTTGATTAGAGCTTTCTTCAATCCAACCATGTCTCTCAGATTTGATGCTTTTAGTTCCAAAAATATTGTAGTTGGAAATTCAAGTCATATAATTACTTCAGAAACCTTAATAGGAAGTTCAGACTATTTAGCTTGGGCTTCCTTGATTGAGCTGTGGTGTAAAGGTCAAGATGTTCAAGATCACTTAATCACAATGGTTAGTGAAATAGACGAATAGGCCCAAGCATAGAGAGAGAAGGTTAACACTCAACTATGTAGTCTCCAATGGTGATCTATCAATTCCAAATTGATGCCCTTGTTTCATCCATTCTAGATATGTTATTCAATTTGGGAAAAGGCTCACACTTTAGACACTAATGATGTATCTCATTTTATGATGTGAAATCTCATATGATAAACTTAGAGAAATAAAAATTGCATGTCTACTTTATCGGGACAAGCAGTCATGGAGGAATTTGAGAAATTGATGCCAGTTACTACAAGTATTGACAAACAACTGGTACGACAAAGATATTTCGAGTTCTTACACTTGGCATACCCCCTAATGACTACAATTCAGTACGTAAACAGATTTTGGCTATTCTGACTATTCCTACAGTTGTGAAGTAGTCTCTCAATTACTTCACAGAGTTGCAGCACCCGATCACATAGTTATCTTATCACCAACAGTTGATTCCTCAGTTCTCGCATCGCAAAGTAAGGAAAATCGAACATCCCAGTCTATGAAAAATCAACGAAAAATAGGTCGTTTTAGACTATCACAACCAAGTATAGTTATCATAATAGGTTTGGACATACTCGTGAAGTTTGTTATTCTCTACATGGTTGACCACCCCAGAGTGCTCATGTTGCTCAATGAAAATATAATGAGTTCCTTCAATATCGTGCAAGTAAGCAGACATCTCCACAAGTAGCCTTCGTTGCTCGGACTGATACTTCTGTTGCTGGTAATTCTTTTGCTTGTATTTCGGAGTCTAATAACCTTGGACAGTGGGTTGTAGAGTCAGACATTTCTGATCATAATTCTAGTAATAAATCATTTTTGTCAAATATTGTTTATTCACGGTCTCTTCTCGTTGTTACTTTAGCCAATGGGATCCAGACAAAAGCAAATGGAGTTTGACAAGCTAATCCGTATCTTCTCTCTCAAAACTTTGTTTTTTATGTCCTTGGTTGTCCTTTTAATCTTGCCTCTGTCAGTCAATTGACTCTTTCCCTAAATTATGCCATAATATTTTTTGATAATTCTTTGGTTATGCAGGATCACAACACAAGACAGAAATTGGCACAGGGCATGAATCCCAAGGCCTTTACTACCTTACCTCTCCTAAATCCTCCACAGCATGAAAAGTTACATATCCTTCGGACTTAATTCACAATGTTTAGGACACTCGAGTTTATTCAAGCTACAATGTTGGTGCTTAGTTTATCTAACCTATCCATATTAGATTGTGAGTAGTGTCAACTTGGAAAACACACCCGCACTACCTTTCCACATGGTGCTGAGAGTCGTGCAGAGTTTGTTTTTTTATTAGTTCATTCTAATTTTTGGGGTCGTAGTAGAGTCGGTTCAACCTTAGGATTTGTTAGTTTGTTGGTTTCATTAATGATTATTCAATATACTTGGTTTTTCTTAATGAAAGATCGCCAAGTTTTATACATTTCAAGAGTTTTTGCGCTACAATGCAAAATCAATCTGGGTTTATATTCGTACTTTTCGAAGTGATGATGCCTTAGAATACCTATCCTCCCAGTTTCAGTAGTTTCTCACTCACTAAGGAATTATTCATTAGACATCTTGTTTCTAAATCTTTAGCAAAATGAAGTAGCAGAGGAAGAATTGGCAGCTCATTGAGACTGCTCACACTCTTCTCATTCAACCCCATGTTCCGATACGTTTTTGGGGCGATGCAATTCTCACCTCTTGTTATTTAACTAAACGGATGCCCTCTTTTTCCATTCAGAATCAGATTCCTTATTCAGTATTCTTTTCTCAGTCACCTTTATATTGTCTCCCCCTTCGTGTCCTTGGAAGCACATGTTTTGCATAACTTAGCTCTTGGGAGAGCTAAAGTAGCCTCTCTTGCTCTCAAATGTATCTTGGCTATTCTCAGGTTCAAAAGGGGCATCGCTTCTATTCACCTGATATTTGTTGGTACCTTATGTCAATCAATGTCTCATTTTTTTGAGTCTCAGCCTTACTTTACATCTTCTGATATCTGATACCTCTGAGGTCTTATCTAAACTAACTTTTGAGGAATCTACAATTACTTCTATATCTTCAGCCACAGTGTCACCACTCCTGACTTATAATCATCATCCAACAGGCCTAGATGATTCACGTCCTGAGGTGGAGAATACAAAATGAAATAAAGAACAAAAAGTAAAGGAAAAAAGAACCACTTGGGGCAAGAGTGTAACAGAGAAGCACAAGAGAAAAACTTCAAAAGGTTGAGAACCGTGAGGTCTTAGGTTCAAATCCCAAAGGAAGCAAACAACTAGGCAATTTCTTCTCATATGTTTAAGTCTTAGTGGACAGAATTTATCCGGTACCTGTGCTGGTGGAAAGTAAAAGATACCTTGTGAAATTAGTCGAAGTGCATGCAAGTTGGTCCGGACACCACGGTTATCAAACAAAAACACCAGAAGAAAAGACTGGGTAATAAAAGGTCAAAACTTCATTTGGGTTTGAATCCTATTGAGAGGTCCACTAGAGATCTAATCTTGTTGAAGAAACAACAAAATCTTTCTTTTGTCCCTTCCTAGGCGATCGAAAAATAAAGAAATGGTTAAAATATATTCAAGATATTTACATACAACATACCGTCTCAATTCAACCTATTTCATCAGATCCGAGATAGCATAAAAAAGAGGAAAAGAAAGAATGAATCATCTTCTACAAGAAAACCAATAAGAAAAAAGAGAATTAAGAATAGTAGAAGAAGAGACATTCAAAATCGAAGAAGAGGAAGAAACAAGATGATGAAGAGAAACTGTAATACCCAGATAACAAAAGGCCATGTTCTATCTTTTTCCCCTTTTAATTTTTTTTTAATCGGTAGGGTAAGCTTTATTGATGGCATGTTAGCTTTATTCATCTTTTATAGGAAAATTCAAAGAACAGAGTTTCCTGTTCCAAATAGCTTTGTGCTTCACTGCACGAGTCCACATGCTTCTTTGAAGTTGTTTCGCTTCACCCACACAAAGCAAAGACCGTCTGTTTTGCATCACTTCCTCACTTTAAGCGACGAAATGATCACCCAACTTTATTTCAATTACCTTCCCTACTTTCTGACCAAGTTGTAAACATAATACAAGTTGAATGCAATGCAGTGTTCTCACCTATCCAGCTCAAGTATTAAGCTTGGAAATAACTAATAAGGAATCAAAGTTAATGCATGGAAGAAAAGAAAGATTGTGCAAGTACATGCTTAGAAGTTAGAACCTTCAGTCAACTTTTAACTCCCCTAGTACAAGCAAGTTTAAGGGGTGCACACCCTTGATACAAACACAAAATTACCAATATCATTGGGGAACCATAAATTTACTGATAAGGCACCTGTAATCCTGATGCATATGAATCTAATAGACTGCGAAGAATTTCAATAAACTGGCAGTGCATGTCATCCCCAAAATCTGTTAGCATACCTCTGACCTGAAAATTCAAAACAAAGCCATTATTCACTGCTTCCACTACATAGAAAGCACTCCACAGCAGCAAGTCCTGAAATAATCTGCTAAAAATAAACACAGCAGACTGATAAAAATATAAATAAAAACTAGAAAAGAAACTAAACAAGTTTACTTGTCAAAAAATAAATACTACATAAAGAAACAAATAGGAGTGTCCTAGTTTAGATAGGATCATGTGTTTCTTAACCTTATATTTTGGGGAGGATGTCCATGATCTTTCAATATAATGGTTTTTTGACACATGTCATGCTGGATTTTATGTAATATAAGTTCAATTCTGCGGGGCAAACTATCATATGAATCAAACTCCTAGAACCGAGTGGGATACCCAACTGGTCATGGAAGGAAACGAAGCCAGCATAAGAAACAAATGAGATGCAGAACACTATAAAAAAAGAGAAGGAAAGGAGGGGCCACCTACCAGCTATCCCAAATTACAGAAAAGAAGAGGTTAAGAATAAGAGGGGCAAGAAAGAAGGTGCACTTCAGGAAACCAACTATGAAAATTTCATCAACCAATTTTGGGGTTGACTATACAAGTCCTATGTATCTGTTACACATTATTCAGGGTTTTATCCAATACCAAATATATATTTTTAAGAAAAGAAGGGTTTTCTATATACCACACTTATCTCAGCACATATAAGTAGTTTAATTGCAACTAGTATTGCCTAAAATGAATCCTTTGCTTCCATTACATTGTCACTCCTAAAGACCGATGCATCAATACATGATACGTCTACGTAGAGCATGGATAAACCATTTCAGGAGACCTTCTCTTAATTTATCCTCAATGTGTGCTACTTTCACACTTTGTCGAATTTGATCATACTTAACCTTGTCAAATCTTGTACAACACTCCTATTCTAACAATCCACGTTTCCGCAATATGCATCTTGGAGACATGCTGCGCCTCTTCTCTTCAATATAACATTGCTAGTCACACATTCATTTCACAAAATTTGCAATTCACCCTTTTCAAGTATCTTTTAATCAATTAACACTCTTGTAGGGCTCTTATTCAGTCTTGCTATTTTTATATAATGTGTTACATCTACATCTATCATGTTATTTTCTCTAACACACTCTTTTCCGGATACAACTCCCATTTTATTCTCAAGTGTGCATCATTTCGTTTTATTTGACTAAGCTAAGCTTAAATGATGGACAGTGAAGATTCATAAAACTAACCCCAGCTTGCTTGGGATTGAGATGCAATTATTTTGTTGTGCCCTAAAAGCTTGTGCACCTCGTCTAATTCGCAGAGTATCAGCTACTTACTGTAAAACCCTTATGAATTGTTTGGATACAAATAAAGTTTCTTGAGAAAAATTATCACCATTGAATAATCGAAATAAACTAGTTATGAGCAAATCATGAACAATTTTAATCCTGAAATGACTTATAATTCCAGAATTAATAACAAAAAAGAAACATTTATCCATGCATTCACTGTTATCTTTGTTTGAAAATTTAATTAAAATCTACTTCACCAAAAAGAGTAATATGTTTATCTTAACAAAAATTTGGGAAATAATATTTTCAACATTTTCCTATATGTTTTTTGTAATTCATCATTGTCAAATGATTCTTCTCCTCCAAGTAACTTGATAAAATTAAAACCCACAATCATTCAAGTCATAATTCCTACAACTTTATCTTTGAAACATCAACAATTTCAATTGGTTCTTCAACTCTCTTTTGAATTTTCCACTTCCAATATCCCTCGAGCCTTTAACTTTCTTAACTAAGTCTTCAACTTCCACATTTGTTGAATCGTCAAGTACCTCCTTTGAATCTTCAACTATCAATATCTTTTACATATCTTTCTCCATTTCTTCAGAAATATACTCACAGAAAATATTTGATTAAAGTGGAGAAACTTTTCTTTTTAGAGAAAAGCAGTTTCTAAAAGAGAAGAGTAATACAACTACTACTAATTCATGGTACTCCATGGTATAGAACAAATATCCAGAGTAAAGGTAAATTTATACAGTGGAGATAAGTACTACTCCATTATGTTTCTGTGTAAGCTTGGAAAATAGGGGTTTGCTATAGTTGCTCATTGTAATAACTCTGCTTTGAAAATCTAAATTTGACTACTAGTACTCCAATAAATTTGAAAAATGGTTACCTCATGATAAGGTAAAATTGGAAAAAATACTTAATTCTCTCTTGATTTGCTAAAGAGGACAAGTAAGAAAATATATATTTTTTCAGTAAACTGGACAAGTAAAAAAAAATGAAAGGAGTACTAAGTTACACGTTGAAACTTTTGGTGTCAATCATTGCTACTATTGATAGAATTGAGATTTAAAGGAGATAGTATTATAGAGATTAATTACTATTAATAAGGATAATTTAGTACAACAAACACTTAACTACTACTTTCTTAAGGGGGTTGCAAAGTGAATACTGGACGTGTAGAAAGGAATGAAGGTAGTAGAGAACGCATGTGTGGAAAGAGGAAAGGTGTTTGGATATCTATAGGCTCGTAGAGTTCTTCATAGTTCGAACTTTGGTTGATTTCCTCACTGCTTTCATCAATTAAAACAATCTTATCAGCAAATGTCATACACCAAGGATCTCCTCTCATATATTACCAGTTAGTTATTCTTTAGTGCGCACATATAATTGGAGGTAGTTCAAATCCAACAAAAGTAGTTTCAAACGTATAGTAATCGCAGAATAGCATTGATGCCCCACCACCACACACACTGAAGAGGGGGAAAATATAAATAGTAATCAACCACTAAGCAGCATAAGCTACAGCAAGATAAACTGCAAAACTGAC
>JACEIK010001717.1:148974-165409 GCA_018107945.1 Datura stramonium | reverse complement strand
CCTTCCTGTTATATTTTCGGTTTAAATATACCCCTTCCATTATACTTTGGCACAAATTTGTCCTTAATTTTAACGGAGGGATACGTGTTAAATACATAATCAAATAACGCGCTCACTATTTTGATCCAAATTTTTTAAAAATCCGTCCCGACCTTTTTTTTTTGGTCATCTTTGTTTTACTATTTAAAAATCTAAAATTTCAAAGCTTATTTTTCACGATGGGTTTTATTTAAAAAAAATAACAAAAGAAATTAGATGAATTGAGAAGCATTATTATAATTAGTAGCGATTGCATTATTATATTTCTTTTGGAATTAAGATTAGAAAATTGAGATTTATGTCAGCTTTTAAAAAAAATATTAGCGAAGGGTAATATTGAAATCCTAAATAATTAAAGATCTTCCTTGTTTTAAATGGGTTCATTTGTTTTAAAATTGATTTAAAAAATAAATTTACCAAAAAAAGACAGAAAAAAAAGGTACGGGTCCATTGCGTAAACGTATTTAGAAAATCTATTTTTGGGTATCGATAAAAGAAAAAAAAAAAGAAAAAAAAGAGGTCGGATTGGATTAAACAAGTGAATTTCTAAAAAAAATGAGTATTTTAAAAATAAGGGACCAAGTCATTTGATTATAAGTTTGACATGTGTCCCTCCGTTAAAATTAAAGACAAATTTATGTCAAAGTATAATAAGAGGGGTATATATGAATCAAAAGTATAACAGAGGAGTATATTTGAACCCAAAATATAATGAGGGATATATTTAAACTATTTCTGATAGTATGAGGGCATATTTGACCCTTTTTCGTAAAAGAATTTCAAAAGGATATATAAGCAAGAATATCAAGAAATTGACTATTTTCTCCCTCCCTCGGCTTTCAGAAGCAAGCGGAAGAAAAACCAGAGTGGAAACTATAGCAGAAAGGTGAATCGGGGCTTCTGCTGAATCCAAAAGCAAAAAACCATAAACCCTCAACTGAAATAACTGTCAGATCACAAACCCCATTTCCTCAATTGGTAGGTAAGAAGGAATTTCGTTGTAAGATTGATCGGGTTGGATCCGAATCAGATCCGTATGTCCAAGGATCTGAGTATGGAGATACTGCAAGAATCTGGGTGGGAGGAACTGCGCAAAGAGGCTCGCAAGATCGAAGGTGATCTTGATGTTAAGCTATCTTCTTATGCTAAGCTTGGTGCTAGGGTCACACAAGGAGGTAACAGTCCAATTTTTGCTATATCTTTTATACCCAATTCCGTTTCAACTTCATTTCCTAATCTGGTACGAAAATATTAATGGTTTTTGTTTTAGAAAGTTTGAGGTTTAAATCTGTTATTCACTGTGTCGAAATGTTAATAGGTTTTATTTTAGAAAGTGCGAAGATTCTATCTTGATTCATTATATCGAAGTTTTTATGGTTTTGGTCCAGAAGGTGCTATGTTGTTATTTTGATTGCTAATTTGCAAAATTTGGAATGAATTCTTAGTGGGTTTTGGTTGAGAAAGTGGTAAAGTTTCTATCTTGATTCATTATGTCAAAATGTTAATGGGTTTTGGTTACAGTTTCTACCTTGATTATTTGTCTCAACTTGTAAGTGGGTTTTGGTCCAGAAAGTGTAAAGCTTTTATCTTGACTCAATGTATCTATGTCTTGCTCCTTTTTTTTATTTGTGTGTATTTATTTGAGGAAGAGTATGATACTATGTTTCTATCTTGATTCATTGTATCATACTTTGTTTCTTACTCTATTGCTGTCTATGAGTTGAATTTCAGGTTTGGATCATTTTTGGAGATCTTCATTTTTTCCTGTTCAGTTTTGTTGGTTGAAGTTTAATTTATGGCTAATGAATGATTTTTTTGAGACAAGAAGTTGCTGCTTCAGCTTTGACTAATTGAGAGAAGTGAATAACCACCTTAAATATTCGTTTAAATGCAAAGTAACACTTATTAACGAATGTAGTGCATAGTATGTACTGTGTCGTGATACAAGTAAGGTGCTTGTGGAATTCATTCCTTCATGCATGTAAGGAATCCATAAAAGTCCAGTATAGCATCTAATCTATCTACAGTTTTTCTGTTACACCTAAAATATAAGTTCTATAAATTATTAAATTTAAAAGTGATGAAGATAAAAAATCTTTCCTCAGATATCCATGGTTCCTTTCTGTTCATCTGTCCAAAATTAAAAGCGGAATGTTTGTCCACAGCTGGCGTTTCTCCATCTTCTGTCCATTCCAACCAGTAATTGCACCTTTTATTTTCTCTTGCATCATCCAAACTCTCCAAATAGGCTGAGAACATATACCAGATATCCCATATGAACCTGAAATCCCATTTGCGGAAGTAACATTTGCTGCATAATTCTGTACCCTTTTGGAGATTATCATGTGTGAGACAGGTCTCATCGACTGCTATCCATCCAAATCTAGCCACTTCTTTTTTGGAACATAAGTTTTCCATATCAGCTTCCAAGGCCACATTGACTCCTTGTGCTACTTTGCTTGATTTAACAGAGAAAACTCCATCCTTCTTTGCCATACACTTTAGAGAATCTGACCTGTTCCTTACCAATACCAGGCCATACACTCCGTAATAGGTATTCTAAAGTGAAGATTCCAGTTTCTGCCGTTGAAGCAGTCAGCTATGCTTGCATTAGTTGGTGTTGGTGCAGAAATTTGGATAAGTTCCTTAAGAGGTCGGCTTTCCAGGCATGTGTCGTTCCACATCCTTGTTTTCGTCCCATTTAGTTATTTACCACCTGGGAATTTTTGAGTTCTTCAAATACATTCGGCTTCATTGTCTGCTGCTAAACTGCTAACCTGTAGGGCATTGTTACATCCTTGGTGCATCATCAACTGTCCATTTTGCATTGCCTAGTTACCTTTTTAACTTTTTCCACAGTTCCTTCAGGTTTCATTTCAATATAGACAGGTGAGGCTTGCTCAAGTGGTTGAGCACCTCCACCATCAACCAGTAGGTTGAGGGTTCGAGTCACGCCGTAGGGTAAGTGGGAACATTACAGATCCTCCTAAAAAAAAAAAAATAAAAAAAAAAAATAAAAACAAAATATAGAATTCCCTCAACCGTTTGAACACAAGGCTTTTATTGTGAAACCTTTAAGTTCTGTACCAAATACCATTCATTTTAGTTTAATAACATTCGACCATTTAATCAGATCTTTTTATTAGAATTACTCTTTTGACCAAAAATTGCACCTATGATTGTTCGACTGCATCACAACCTTTACTAAGATAGCAATAGAAGGTACATCATGCATGTGAAGTCCATCCATACACTGTTTGAGTGTCAACTTTCCACCCAAAAAAGATATTGTTTCTTCCAGTGGACTAGCTTTTTATCACATTTGTCCAGTAAACTCCTCCACTCATTTGTAAATCTAAAGAATAAAATTGTGAGAGCCATCTGTATACTTGTTAATATTAGACTGACGATCCAAGTATGTTCACATCAGAGTAAAACCAGCTTTTGATAAAAGAAGCTTAAATTAAAACTCCAGATATCACCAGTTTCTCACTAGACTGTACTGGTAAGAAATTTCTAAGCACATGAATACTTACTACACCAGTCAAAAGTCATGCGCTATAAAAGAACTGCTGCCATGATATTATATGATATACATTGTCATGACTTGTTTTTTTATGAGGTGAAGTTTACATTATTACATTGTAATTACTTGTCGTATCAGTTTTATTTCAATCTCTCAAAACGAAATACTAATTTTTCCATTATTTCTTTGTTAAAGAAGATATACTACAAGATATTTTCAGATAGCTAAACTGAAGAACTTTATGGGTCAATTCTAAAGTATTTTCACTAGTCACTGCATACTTATTATACAAACACAACTCTACCTCTGCATATTCTTTCCTTATACAGTCATCATTGTTGACACTGCTATTATGAAAAAATAAACTATGTTTTTGATTTCCTTATTATCCTTTTGCAGGGGTGTACTAGTTCTCCATACTTTTCTTCCAGACTCGATATATTCAAACATTTTAGTCTGAACAAATCATGTCAATCCTTTTATCACCTTTATTTAGAAACGTAAAACAAATCATGTAAATCCTATTTGTTATTACACATTATCTTCTCAAAGAAACAACTGTTCTTGTCAAATTGCATCTAGTTCATTAGGACAGAGGTAGTATGTGGTCTATAACCTAGAAAAGGTTTACCACCTTGTTTCTCATAATCCAAAAGAAAAAAAAAGAGTTTTATCCCACTCATTACTTGCTATTATCTAGAAATACTTTGAACTTATAACGTTTATAAATTCTGAGATTTTCTACTACATAGCTGAGTTAACAGTACGATACAACCAAATGTAATGCAAAAAGATAATTAGTATAAATTGTAATTGCAGAAATCGTTACTCTAATTACTGATCAAAACACATCATTAGTCTATTTATGTTACAAACCACGAGTAAACTTCTGTAGATATTTGTTAGGTGCTTGTCTTTGTTCATGAAAACCTAAAAGGGTCAACACTACTGATTTACCCCCCTAATCTTAGATAGGCCATCATGGCGTTTGTTCTGGGTTTGAGCTTCGCCTAACAAACATGAGTAAATGTATTTCTCAAAAACTGAACAAGAATAAATTACTTATCTAGGAAAAAGAAAAAAAGCCAACAACTACACCTCCCTCCCGAACTAGTTGGGGTCGGCACATGAATTCTCACTATCTCTATCGCTCTGTTCGGAACCATTTAATTCCAATTTTTGTAATTTGTGGTCGCGACTAGGAATTTTCTACATTTCCTACTGACGTGCAAATCTCTAAACAAATTAAATGGACTCCTAGCAACACATGACCTAATGTAAGCATAGAATCATGATAAAGACTTAATGCTCTTTTCCATTTCACGATCGAAGAAAAAAAACCAATTTAGAAAGTCAATTCTCTGTTTCTTTCACGATATGCAACTAAACTTGTACTTTTGACAAGATGCTTGAAGAACAGAGCAAATATGGCTTGTTTCTGATTTTTGGAACTTGTTGAACAACTTGGCCTGTGGTGTGGTTTCTGATTCTTGTTTTTATTGAATTCAGGTTATGTAGAAGCTGGTTCACCAACTTTAGGATCCGGCAGGTCCTGGAAGTCCATGGAAATGGAGATTCAGTCATTACTTGAGAAGCTACTGGATGTAAATGATTCTATGAGTAGATGTGCTGCATCTGCAGCACCTACCACTTCTGTTACACAGAAACTGGCAAGGCACAGGGACATACTTCATGAATTTACCCAGGTTATTAACCATGTGATAGTATATTAAATATAGTCACTGATACACGATAAATGATTTGACATGGTAATATTTGTACCTTTCTGAAGTGGGAAAAAGAAAATATATAATCAGCAGCTTTGGTGACAATGGTGACATCTTCTCCTGCTTTGTTGATATCCAACTAATTTTAGTTCTGTATGTCCGACTACTCATGTGCATTTTCCAAAAGTAACTGCACTGCTCTTGTTGCTTATGCTAATCCCGTAGACTACAATCCCTTTTTGGAACCTAAGAACTAGCAATATGTGTTTGGAATGGAACATTTGAAATAACACACGTACTACAATCGATATATTTTTATCCATTTTCCTGGCCTGGCTGCAGATCTTTTAACTGGTGCCCATGTTAACTGAGTTAATTCACTTAAGCTCTTGGAAATTCTGTTGTGTTTAGAAAACAAAGTTTTCTGATGATTGTCAGATTAATTGGTGAGGGTTTGTTAATCAATCAAGTATCAATTTCTTTGTGGGAATAATTGGACCTAACTGTGGCTGAACTCCTTAATCAGATAACCAGTGGCGTACACAGAATTTTTAGTCAGCAATCTCACAAAGAAGCTGTGGAGATTAGAACTCTCAACCTACATCTAGAATATAAAACACCTGGAAAATTGAACTATACAACCATTTGTGTCTAGGAGTGTTACTTTACACAATATATTCTCTATGTTTGCTTTTGCCTTTTAATTATAAATACATAGTTAGTAAAAATAATTTGAAGAAGCAGTGTCACGTGACACCCCTCGGGCCTTAGTAAATCTGCCCCTGCAGATAACCTCTGTTATTTTGATTTAACATATAAAAAATAACAATTCTTAAGTAGAGCATGCCCTCAAAATTGAACTATCAATGTTTTGGTTATACGAGGATGTTGAACTGCTATCGTTCGGAGTGCATGCTATCTTGGAGTAGTTCAAATTGCTTGTTGGCTAGCCAGTCACTGTTTTCAGGACACTGACCCATCATCTTGTCTTCAGGAATTTAGGCGTATTAAGGGAAATATAAGCTCAATGAGGGAACATGCTGAACTTCTTAGTTCTGTGAGAGATGATATCAGTGAGTATAAGGTAAGAAAACTTTATTGTTGAAATTCTTTTTTAGATGCTATAGTTTCAATTGCCTCTTAAGCTATTATTTGTATCTATTCAGGCATCAGGGAGTATGTCCCCCAAAATGCATATACTGAGGGAGAGAGCTGCTATACATGGAAATATATCTCATGTAAGAATAAGTGCTCTTTTTAGTTTTTACAGACATCAATTTCTTGTTAGTTTGCTTTCATCCTCTATGATTGTCTTGGTTTTGAGTATTCTAGTGACAACTAAACCTCAAAGACATCCTTCCAAACAGTGTTATGAAAGGTGAAATGTGAAAACAAGCCCTGAAGTCTATGAAACTTTAAGCACAAAAAAAGTGTGTGCTCTAAAGAAGAAATTCACAATTAAAGGAAAGATAAAAAAATATGTATGTAATTCAAGAATTAACTATAGACCGTAACAATCATTATATAGTCAAAAGGACTGGAATAATTATAATCAGATGAGACAGTGCACATGGATGGTGAGGCACACACCTTTAACGCTTTGGTGCCTGCATTGAAGTGCCGGTTAAGTGAGGTGAAGTGCACAACCTATGAGCTAACTTCAAGGCTCATCTCAAGCTAGATTTTGACAGCAATAATTCTGAAGTTAATGGCCCTTAACATAATCCTACCTTGTGAAATGTAGATAGATGATAATTGCCCAAGGGGCAGAAAACCTGGTGGGCATGTTGACCTCTTGTCCTTCAGCTAACAGTTGTGTTATTCTGAAGAAACTTTATTTGAACATCGTTGTTTAGTTGACATATTTGAATGTGAAAATGAAGATTTAACTTAGTTTATTTCCCTTCTCCACCAGTTTTAGTTCTATAAGTTTCTCCCTGTGTTTCTGTCTGAGTCAGTTTTCTTTCTTGGTGGACTTGATGCATGATCCCTTTGCTCTTTCTTCATCATTTTACCATGGAAATACTACACTAAATATGAAAGAAGAAAGTTCAGCTTAGTTCTGTTGCTGGCCTTGATATGGGCAGAACAGCCACTTTGGCTCTATTGCTGCTGGAGATTGAGCAGGATGGTTTTATTTAGAAGTTCTAATTCAAGCATTTTTAAGTAATATTTTATTATGACTATGCTTTGGATGGGTGGAACTGAAAAATGTTGCCTTTTTTAATGTAAACACGTATTAAGCTGGATTGCTAGTGCACAAGCTAAAAGTTTGAGGAACATTCAGCAAAATGAAAGGTACTTTAAGAGTGTTTTCCTATGAGTTCTGTCACAGCCTGAAACCAGAAAGCTAGTAAAATATCAGTTTGCTGAAGTACTTATTCCTTATAATTGACTTCGTACTTCTGGAAAAAATGAGTGATATATTAAAGATAAAGCTACACATCATAATATCCGGGAGAGAATTAGGGACCAATCATCCTTTTTCTTTTTCTTGTTTAAATTCTGAGTTACGATAGTGCCGTAGAGGTCCTATCTTATCAAAAAGAAAAAAGGAAAGATTGTTAAGTAGAGGTCCAAGCACTGCTGGCTTTGGCTACTTGTTAGTATAATATATTACTGATTTTTGCTTTTGGTCTATGTTGTAATATAATCTGTTCAAATATAGTGTTGATATTCACTAATCATGGGTCCCCAAGGGGATTGTGGAGTGGTTGAGACATAGGAGCAACAATTTGGAAATTCCTGGTTCAAATTGCAGCTACAACACTCGGTGGTCGTTTGGTAGAGTATATAAGAATAATGCTGACTAAGGTGTATTAGTAATGCTTGCATTGATAATGCTGGTATTAGTTATGCCGAGGTTATTTATTATGCAGTGTTGGTTTAGTGTGTTAAAAATAACATTCATTGAATAATTTATTTTAAAAAATTATTTATTTATAAAAATACCCTCCACAAATAAGATAGAAAGGATGTGGAAAAGGTTTTGAGGGACAATTATGTCTTTAACCATGCTAATGCATGCATTAACAATCATTGCATTACTAATACCATGGTTCTTAATGCATTAGTTATACATAGCTTAATACCAAATAGAGTGTATACTAATGCTTGCATTAGTTATAGATAGGTTGAAAAAGTGTACCAAACAAGGTAGTAGTAATATACAAAGTTAGTGCTTGCATTATCTTTTCTAATGCACTCTACTAAACGACCATTCAGTGTTAGCCCAGCTGTTCCAACACCTGTGGTTCTGGGCTTCAGTAGGCTGCCTGGTGCATTAGCTGAAGTGGCAATAAGTCGCAAATGACCTGTTCACCACCATCATAAAAGAAAAGTTTATTAATCATGGAATGAGCTCCTCAGTTTACTTGGTAGGAGTCATCGCTTGAGAACCAGGAGATAGTCTTATGGTCTTGGGAGTTAAATATTCAGGATAGGAATTAGATGAAGCCTATCAATCTAATCACATGAACTGGTCATTGGTGCATTCAGGGTGAGATTTCGCAGAGATTCTAAGGGTCACCTATATGCTCTTTCTGCATAATTACTGCTTCCTGAATTTACAGCTAATTCCAGAAGTAGAATATAAGGCCCAGTTGAAAGCTATCATTGACATGGCCTGGTACGATACCAGATACCCTTTCCTTCTTTTCTTTTCTGTTACTAAGGTATACTGGGTAGAATTAGGTGACAAAATGATGTACTCGCTGTCTGTTCGGGGTTGTTTGCATGTTGTAGAATGTAGCATGGCTGCAGTTAGGGTCTAAATCAAGATAAATGCTCTAGCAAACTTTGTCACTTAACCTTTTATTAAATCTTATAATCACTGTATATGTCAGTCATTATAGCATTTACTGTATTATGGATGGGCTAGTAACTAAACTGTGGATGCATCATAAGACTATCTGGATACAGATGAGAGTGTGACAGCCATTCTGCAACGTACATTAACTAGGTTCCTTGTCTAGGAATTACAAATCATTTCCCCTCTACAGTTGCTCCTTGCCATTTAAATCTGCTCTTCCATGATTCTTTAAGAGCTTTCCTTGAATAGCACTATGCCAATCCTCATAAAACTGTTTGATCATATTGGTTAAAAACAATCGTAATTCATGAGTGAACATAAAACAAAAGCTAGGACATTCTCTTTGAAGCTAGGACTTCATGTACCCAAAGGAGACGCTAGTACTGCTTCTAAAACGTGTTGATCCTTCTGTGCAGATTGATGACGTGATTAGCCAAGCTCAAACAACTAGGGCTGCCTTGGGTTCTCAAAGAGCTTTATTTGGTGACGTTCAAGGAAAGGTGAAACAATTGGGCGACAAGTTTCCCGTCATCCGTGGGCTAATTGGTACTACTATTTTGGGGACCATTTCTGCTACCAAAATTTCTTGGTTAAAAGTATCTCTTGTTGACATCATTGCTGATCCATGCAGGTTCAATCAGAAGGAAGAAATCAAGGGATACACTCATTCTATCAGCAGTCATTGCAGCTTGCACTTTGTTTCTCATTATCTATTGGCTCTCGAAGTAATAGGTATATCTGTTGATACAAGAAACTTCAGAAGATAAAGATTTCTAAGGAATTTTGCGCTTGTAGTCAGTGCCATTTCCCTCATAAGTGAAAATCTTGAGTTCATTACTATACAGCCTTTCTGTTTTCTTCTGACTTCTATGGACAATTCCACCTTCAGTTGATAACTACTAGCTCTGCTGCTCTTCAGCAAAACTCAGAGGAAACAAATATGAGTCATCACTTGACTTAGTTTGCTGCCTCTGTACCAAAAGGTACTAAGAAGCATCCACCAATTGACTAGGATAGAAGATTAGAAGGCGCTCAACAAGACTACGATCCGAATTCTGCTTATGTAGCAAATCTTTAATCTGAAGCAAGAATAAAACCAATGTCACATATGATAATTAGGGGTATAGTGTATAGAACGATTAATCTTAGTTTTGTTATCACTTATTGTTGAAGGGAAATAAATTTTAGAATAGTGGCTGAATTTTGGTGCCCAAAGTGATCTATTAGATTTCTAACTGTATCCAATACGTACTGCTGGATCCATTCCCGTATGCCACTGGACTGGAGATGACTGATATATGCATTAGAGGCACTGACCAAGACTCGAATCTTTTCATGATGATTCTGTCCTTGCCAGAAAACGGATGGATCATAATTAAAACTGATAGGGCATCAATGGGTAATGAATAGGAAAATATTTAACTCGCACTTAGTGTTTATACCAATTGAAGCTGACTAATTTTAAGAGTCAAATTAAATTGACAATGTATATCATTTATCCTTGGTTAAATCTGTAAAAATAAAGAATCTTCTGGAATATGGTATTCAATCCATCTGATAGACTTATCCGCTATGAATTTGGATGGATCATTCGCACAAGTGTCCTTAATTTAGTGTAATCTATAATTTTTACTTTTCAAATTTATGGTATTTAATTTTTGTATTTTGGCAATTTAAATATTAAAAAAGTGATCAAAAATATTTCTAATAGCACAAAAAAAATATTTGAAAGACACAAGTTATGTCTTAGGGTATAAGTTCACACAGGTTATGCTCCAGGGCATAAATTTCAGTAGCATGAACTTGTATCTTGGGACAGAAGTTCAATAGTAGGAATTGTGTCTTGGGCATAAGTTCAGTACCATATATTTGTGCCTTGGGACATAAGTTTAGTTTAGAACATTATGTCTTAAGAAGTTCGAACTTGTCTGGCCTTGGGCATGAGTTTAATAGCATGAACTTCTGCCTTATATAGCTAACCTTTATCTGATGTTTTTAAAAAAAAAAATAATAATTAAGGATAAAAGTTTATCTTGTGGTTAGATAGCACCTAACTTATGCCTCAATAAAAATATTCTCTAAAAAAAAATTGTCTAACAAAATTAATTTATAATTAAAAATCTTTTAAATAATAAATTTTTATTAAATAAGCTGTAAGAATAAAATTAAAGATGATTAATTTAAGTGAAGAAAAATTAAAGGCCCTCGTGAAATAAGGAATTGTTTTTTCTGTGTTTCATGTGCATTTGTCAGTTGATAATATATGGGGGAGAATTATCAACAAACAGCAAGGAAGTGTATGGTATTTATGTTTTTCAATTTTCTCATATTTTTTTTTGGAAATATAAGTTTCTTAAAAATGAGAAAAATAATTATTTTCTTAGTAAATATATAAAAAATAAGTTCTATAAATTAATATTCCAATTCATTTCTCCCAAATCACCAATCAGCCTCAATCCCCACCTCTTGACCATCTCATTGATCCCCGCCACCTCAAACCCTCACTTCCTATTCATACGGTATTTTGCTAGATAACATATAAATGCTGTTAAAATATTACTTACTTTATGAATCACTAGAAATTATAAATAAAAAAGAGAGTCTGTTTTTGAAGAATTTAGTAGTCCACAATTGAAAATCAGTTGGAACATTTATTAGAACCCTAAAGAAGTTAGTACTGTGTTGGTGGGGTATATGTAGTTGAATAAAAAGAAGAGGAGGTTTGGCTACTCACATGCAGTGAAAAGAGGAAACAGACAATTATAGCACATAGAAAGCCAAAGGCGCTGCACACTGCACAGTCCTTATCTCACCAAAGTACAAAGGCGTTTTTCTTACTACAGTTTTAGCAAAACATAAAAGTATGGCCAATTAGTCATTGCCAAAACACTAACATGTAAAAAGTTTGGCTTGAGTACTACAAGCCATACCATTCCATACAATACGATGTTGTCTTCACCCTTCTACGTTACCTACTCCAATTATTAATATATAATTATTATATTATAAGCCCCTTAATTTGACAGTACTTTTTTTTTCTTCTTCTTCTTCTTCTGCCACAAAGAGAGTGGCATATCATACATCTATATAGCTAGCTAAGCCTTATAGCTATTCAATTATATCGTACGTACTTTTGATGCTAAAGAATGGGTGTTGTTGGTGTTAGATTCCAAAAACATTTAAGCAGACTTTGACAGGTTATTAAATAAGCTTAGCTAACTTTATTGGTTTCCAGTCCACCGTGTTTGTTTTCACACACTTGGAGGGGAGGGGCTTAGCTCTTTTATGCTACCATGTTGTACACTTTCTCTAAGTCTAGGGAGAAGGAGATACCCAGATCATGCCTATATAAATTTTTCAAAATTGGTGCCACACCTTTTCTTTTTCCCCCATAGGTTGTAGACTGCTCTATATATGTACTATGTTGGCTTTGCTTAAACCAACTAAAAATCAAATAGAAAATATAAAGCCAGTGATGTAACTTATATATGTACTATACCTTCGTAGTGTAAATTTAGTAAATAAAAATGTGATCTTTTAATTTCAATAACTTAATTTAGTTTTTAGATGAGTTGATCATATAATATTCCAACAAGATATCGAAAGTATGTAGAGGATCTGGAGATTTGGATTCGAATCTCACCGCCTCACATTATCAAAAATTTGGTCTCATCCGTAAGTACATAAATTTCGTATTGAAAATATAATTAAGTAAATAAAAATACTATAATCTCTTTAATATATGGTGTCTGAAAATAGTCTCCACTAATATATTTTAACATATATTAAAGCAAATAAGTTATCTCATTTTTTAAGTTACTAACTTCACTTTTATTGAATTTCAAATTGTAATTTTTTTTTCTATGACTTGATAGTTTGACATATTCTTTTGCATGATTAATGTTAAACTCCCTTTAGAAAATATCAATTAGGAGAGATTTGATCATTTTATACCTTATTTATGTTTCAAGATATAATCCTTCCTGATCGAATTATTCCTATATATGTACTATCTCTTTATAAATTAGATTTATATAATTTTCAAGAATAATTATCACTAAAAATAAAATGAAAATATATAATTAATTTAGTCTTATTTTTTTTAAATAACTATTTTAAATAATTATTTTTAAAAATCATAATAAATAATTCGAGACGAAAGTAGTGGTAACTTTATTAACTTTCAACTTGCTTGTAAGAAAAAAAAGTCAACCATTCTAACCATTCCAATTAAAATAGAATCTGTTTTCCTCAACCCTATCCTACTCTTAGAGTTGCTCTTTACTCCCAGCTCCAACCTGGCCTAATTTGATTTGTGCACAACTTTAAGAATAATATTTGAATAAATAATTAATACATAGAAGTTTGTATAAAATATTTAAAAGTAATTTAAATGCAAACAAGCACTGAAGTATAATGCAGCAGTAAATTAGCAAATACAATATCGCCAAAAGTATTAAGTTATTTCAATTTAAATTGTTGGGAAGAGAAAAGTTTGTTACTTTAGAAGTTAAAAGAAGAATAGAAGATATTTTTATTGGGATACAATGAGCATTATTGTAATGTTAGTAAATGAGTCCATTCAATTGAAATTAGTTTAGTATAAATTACTATATTGTCACGGGCAAAGAAAGAAAAATCTTTTAATTGATTTTAAAAGATTGAACTGATTTATTTCAATGTAGCTGAAAAGTTTGTTTTTATATAATTGTCAGTACATGAAAAAGTTGTTCTTCTTTACAAATAAACGTACAATATTTAGAGCCAACAGTAGATTTCAACAATAAAAAAACATCCCAAAATTGATTCACAGTACGGTAATTCCAGTGATAGGATATTTAGTTTGGAATTCCAGTACAATATATAGTCTTACATTATTTCATTTGTACTTTCTCCATATTTACTAATTCAGTCCAACAAGACTTTAAAAAAAAGGTCTCTTGTAGAGTTGAATTTTTTTTTTTCTTCATTTTTTTTAGTTGATCCATTTATCCTGACTTTCACCTTTATTAATGATCGGTGGGTGAATCTAGGTTTGACATAAAGCTCTACATCGTTATATAACATAAAAGAAATAATTATAAACAAACGGGGGACATAAAATCAAAACCTTCAAATAGAACAATGAGCAAAATTAAGAACCGGATACATGAAGGTAACCTACAGCTAACCAAGGTTATCTTCTTGTACCCAACAACAAGGCCAAGCTCATGTAACTAGCAAAAATAAAATAAAATATTTATACATCTTTAATATGCGCTCTGAATATAAGCTTAATTTATTTTCATCTCTTTTGATAATTGACGACCGTTAAACCAAAATCTAGAATATGTGTATATACTATGTTATGTTAAAGTGTGTGACGTTTTTACGGACTTAATTAATTATGTCTTCAATTTCTTCTTCCACTCTCCCTTTTGCCATTTTTGGTCCACGAGTACCTCTCTTGCTTGGCCTTTTATAACCTTCAATTACTCAGTTTGGTTCTAGTGATCGAACAAAATAAAATTTAGTTATCCCTTGAGGCTGCAAGACCCTACTCCAATAATATATTATTATATCTAGCCATCGACATCCTATTATAAAAGCAACGTTTATAAGTACATTATAGTGCTGACACTCCAAAAATCATTTAGTACAGCTTAATTAATTAATCATATCTAAGATGTCTTGTCATCTCTTTCCTACTTCGAAGATGAAGGTTCATGTAAACAATTGAGTTATTGTTAATTAATAGTTGACCAGGGAACAAAAGTCATGAAAGAGTACTACTGAACCACCTTCTAGGGGAGTTGAGGGCCAAAAAGGCAAAAAAAAAGTAATTAGTTGACTAAGCTAGACAAAAAAATATTTTATTCAAGATTGAAGGTGATTAAATGCGGAGAACACAGCATTGTGGCATAAGAAATATAAATGGAGTCATATATTTCCTTTGTCCATTTTTTACTTATTCATTATATTAAAAATATATTTTACTTTTACTTGTCATTTTTAAATATCAAGAAAAAAAATTATATTTTATTCTCAAAATTATTTACTTATTCCCCAAATCATTTTTCAAGAGCAACTGTACATTAATTAATATGAATATTGTGCTAAAATATTCATCTTAATCATTATTTTTTAAACGATGTACTTGTTCAAAATGAACAAGTAAAAGTGAACGTAGAAAGTATCATAAATATGTAACTTCCTAATTTCTCCAACTCTCCAGGAGCTCATTGCTTAAACAATTATTGAACTATTGAAAATAAGTAAATAAAATACTTTTATTTCTCTTGTAATAGAAAATTCACTCAAGTTTGAAAGCTAAGTGATATATCCAGCCATTTTTAACAAAGTAAAACCTGATTTTTGAAGCCGAAAATATTAAACGTTAGCCCAGTTTCATTTTAGCTATAAAAAAAAATGTTGTCCGACTCAAAACCTGACCCGTAAAATCTCTTTATATATACTTTCTCTGTTTCAAAATAAATGGTGTTTTATTTTTTTGATTTTATTTCAAAATAAGTGGTGTTTTACATAATCAAGAAAATATTAAAGAGTTACATCTTTTAAATATATTTATTAGCGGTAAGTGGGTAAAAATATAATTTTCTTTCTAGAAATGAATAGTTTTCTTAAGGGGTGTATCTAAGCTAACCACTTATTTTGAAACGGAGAGAGTACTAAATAAATGCGGACAAGGTCTAAAGTTACAAATCCTATTTGATCTCATAAATTCATAAAGCTACGGTTCATGACCCATTTCTAGTGGGTTTATATATACTTGAAAATATGGAGCGATTAAACAAGGCATATTCATTCTCCTTCCAAACATATTATTGAGTGTTGTTCAGGTTGATAAGGAACGTAACATTTAAAAACGATGCATATATAGGAGAATTGTTGATGAAGTGGGGAATGGACCACAAATGTTTTGTAACGGAGTCACCGAACAACCTTATATACCTTAAAAGGGCAATCTTTGGGATGACAAGACTAGCTTAATTTCTCTTTACTATACACAACATATACTTTGCTGCTGCTATAATGAAATGATATATGAGATCCGATGTGATAGTTCTCAATTATGTTAGAGAAAAGAAAAGAAGTTGACTGCCATCTTTTTCAGCAACCATACCTTCTTTTTTTTTTTAATTGTTTGTTTTGTGCTTTTACAACCCTTCCTTCCTACACCAATAACAATGCAAGAAAATTTAAATCTTTTCTTTTCTTTTCATTTTTTAAAATTGACCTAGCTAGGAAAGATTAAAAGCTAGGGCTATATATAAGGTTAACTGGAAAATAATGGGGGTGCAGAAATTAGGGTGAAGACAAAGGGCTGCATAA
>JACEIK010001717.1:0-13163 GCA_018107945.1 Datura stramonium | reverse complement strand
ATACATATCAAATTTTAAAAATATTTATTTATGTCCTTAGCGAAATTTCTGACTTTGACCATTTTGAATGTCTATCGAATTTTGTTTATTAGAATTTTTAGTTTTTCTCTTGTATATTGCTGGAGTATTGAAAAATTCAAGCATCTTCGAGATTAATAGAGGCACTTAGAAATTTCTCGAACAAACTGTACTTCTTCCTATACGCTTAGAGCTGTGTCAACTGTTACTCCAAATGGAGTATATTCATTCATTAGATAACAAATGTCTATATCAATTGAAAAGACAAAGTAGATTGAATTATGTTTTTTTAAATCAAAATCGAAAAATTTTCTTAATCTTGAAAAGATGACTTTTTGCCACTATCGAGGAGGGAAAAAGAAAAAGATATATTCTGATTTTTGCATATTTGGGTGTGTGACTAGTGTTGAGTAGGTGGATTATCTACACGGAGATCATTAGCAACAGCCACGATAGACGTAGACGTGGAGCCTGAGTCATCAACCCACCTTTTTTTCATCTGTAGAGCGCAATAACATTGCCTTATAACCTAAAATAAATCTTGCACGTAATAAATGCATCTTTAACAACTTATATTCAATGTGTGTATAACAGTTCTGTTTCATTCTCATTTTACTTGTACGTTATTGCTGATTCAGGTGTCACTTCTTTTGTCGCGCATTTGTTATGTTTGCTCTGTGCATAAAGATTTGCCCACTCTTCAGTTTTGGTTTAATTACTTTTATAAACAGTTTTTTTTCTTCTAAATACTCTTTCCGTTTCAATTTGTTTATCTTATTTTTCTTATTAACCCGTTTAAAAAAATGCCCCATAAACTTGAGACTACGGATAGTTTAGGGGATTTGAAGAAAATAAGACCGCTGATAATTTAGGGGATTTGAAGAAAATACATCAAGTTTAGGAGGGTCTTTAGGTATTCTGCCTTTTTTTTAACAACTCTTTCATTTTAACTTTCAATTTGACATGTTTAAGAGCATGAGATTAAAAAATATTTTGATACATTCTACCTATTAAAATCACAAGATTCAAAAGTTTTTTTAATTTTTTTAAACTCAAATTCAAGTTAAAAGCACACAAATAAATTGAAATGGAGGGAGGAGTACTTTAGTACATTTTCATTGCCTCGTTGAAAAGGAAATAGTAAAGAAGTTCCAATCGAATGTTAATATGAACAGCAGATTAATATTGTTGCCTCATTGAGAAAGAGATATACTGAATAACTCTCTTCTACAATTACACAATCAGGGACTTTTAGCTTTGACATCATTGGCGTTACAATGGCCATGGACTTCCACTGACAAATCAGGCTTCTCTTCATCGTTATCGTGGTCTCTGCATTTAATTTCACTTGGCCAAGCGGGTTACAACCCGTCCTTACAAGCTTTTGCAGCGGACCAATTGGAGGATGAAGACGAATTGCCCTGTACGAAGAATGACCAGAGCTCCAAGAAGAAGAGCACATTTTTCCAGTGGTGGTATTTTGGTATATGTTGTGGCAGCCTACTTGGAGTGTCTGTCATGTCGTACATACAGGACACGTTGGGATGGGGCTTAGGTTTCGCCATTCCCTCGATTGCCATGATAGTATCAATTGTAGTCTTCAGATTTGGCAACCGATTTTATACACACAACACGGATGGTGAAATTATTCATATCAAGTCATTGGGAGATCGCATAGTTAAGGCTATTAGAGCGGCTACCTCAAGATTGACCTGTGGTGAGATTGCTGTACCGGATACTAACAAGTCGAAGGTTGTTGAGATCGAGTAAGTATTTCCTTTAAAGCTTTTGCAAACAAGTTTAAATTCTACATACTGAAAGTTTAAAATGTTTTCAGACAATCAGTGTATAACTTAATAAAGGCAAAACAAATAAATTTCTTGGCCAAGTAATGCTCATTATGGCTTATTTTTTGTTCATAGACTTGAAGATGCACCACTATGCCAACAAGATTCAGATAGCATAGAGGGCGTAGATAAAAAATCGGAGAATGGGATGGTTAGAATTTTAAAAGTAGTACTACCTCTACTGCCAGTATGGACTATGCTTCTAATGTTTGCAGTGATTTTTCAACAACCTGCAACATTTTTCACTAAACAAGGCATGACAATGAAGAGAAACATCGGAAGCAACTTCCGAATTCCACCAGCTGCACTTCAGAGTTCAATCACCATATCTATAATCCTGCTCATGCCTCTGTACGACACGTTATTTATCCCCTTCATTCGTGTGTTGACACGTAATGAGAAAGGTATCACTGTGATGCAGAGAATGGGAATAGGGATGTTCCTTTCAGTGATAGCAATGATATTTGCAGCTGTTACCGAAAGAAAAAGACTGGATATTGCCAAAAACACAGAGACATCAACTTCAGAAGGTGTGCCAATGAGCATATTTTGGTTGCTGCCTCAATACATTCTCTTGGGAATTTCAGATATATTCACAGTTGTTGGTATGCAAGAGTTCTTTTATTCTGAAGTTCCAATAAATATGAGAACTTTAGGCATAGCACTTTATACTAGTGTATTTGGGTGTGGTAGTTTTTTCAGCTCATTCCTTATAACCGTGATTGAACATTTGACAAGTTCAATAGGACAAAAGCAGAACTGGTTCGCCGATGACATGACAAAAGCCCGTTTAGACAACTATTACTGGTTTCTGGCCTTGTCAAGTGCGATCAGTTTCCTTATGTTTATGGTTTTCTGTCGATTTTATAGAAGCAGGACGGTTAATTAGAGTGTTGTAGTGACTGATATAGTTTGTTATTGTCGAATGCTGTATTTTGCGATGTGAGTGATATTCATTTCTAGTACAAAGTGAAGAATCTTGTATATAATGGAAGATATACTTTGACTTCCTATCAAGTGAGTCTCGTCCTCTTTTAATTTAGAAAGTAAAAACAACAAAAGCTCTTTTGGGGCTATTCCAAGCTGTAACTACAATTTTTGGTTGTAGTAAGATATCTCAGAAGTAACAAGCCATGGATATCCTTCCAAACTGGCAATGAGCTCCTTCGACAAATCCTTCTTTCTTCCGTCATCCCAATTTTATTTGTCATCTTTTCTTTCTTTCTTTCTTTTCCGTTCTCTTAAGTTTGCTTGTTAATCGATTGTTAACGTGACTAAATTCTAAGTTAAAGCAGTCTAAATTTTTTTATTTTTTCTTGGCAATAAATGTGAATATTACCATACCAAAACAAAATATGTACAAACTAAGAGCATCTAGAGTTTTAGTAACTATAAAACAACTAGACCTGATCTGCCTATGACACCATAACTGCAGTAATATTAACCTCTAATTCTATGTATCAGTCCCTGGATGTTCCTCCTCCTCTTGCAGTCTATTTGTAACTGCAGCCTTACTCGTATATCCTTCTGAATCTGTGCAATTATGAACTCAGTATTTACAGTAAGTTTCCGGAACAATTTTCAGTTTCTTGCCTGCCATGTGTAGTAGATCAGTGCTCCATACATCGCAGCTACTACTTCCTTCTTACTAGTCTTCCAATGTCTACTGATTATCCATACTAGAGTATCCTTAACTGTCATAGCTGGAAAGTAGATACCAATCCATGCTAGCAATGCTTCTCTCACTGTGGTCGTCCAAATACATTCTGCAAACAAATGATGGTGAGTTTCAGGTCTTCCCAAATCACATAAGCAGCAGTCTGAGTTTCCTTCAACAGGTATGTTCATCCTTAACAATCTTTCCTTGGTAAGCAATTTGTCCAAGTATGCTAACCACAGTATAACCCCTGCCTTGGCAACATTATATTTGTCCAGATCAGAACAGCCTCTCTTAATCTAGTAGCTGATCCTAACATTTCCATATAGCTAGCTGACACAGAGTATGCTCCATTACTTGTTAGTTTATATGCTCCCCTTCTATACCACTGCATCATTTTCCCTTCACTCTATTCAATATCTTCCAATACCAGCTGCTATCCTGGGGTGGAGTATGTTCCCATATGTTCATAGTTGTCTTCTATACACCCCATGTACCCACCTAACCCATAATATATCTTCTTTGCTAGCTAAATGCCAAAGCAGCTTACCAATAGAAGCCAGATTCCATAATCTGCATCCCTTTATATTCAATCCACCACACTTCTTAGGCTTACACACACTTTCCCAAGCTACTAAATTGACTTTCCTCTGGCCCTCCGATCACCCCCACAAGTACTCCCTGCACTTCTTATCAACTTCTTTAAGAACACTTTGTGGTAAGATGAACACTGTCCCCCAAAAATTGTAGATTGAAAAGAGTACAGAATTAATTATCTGTAATCTCCCAGCATAAGATAACTGTCTTGAATAACCTGTGTTAATTCTCTGAGTAATTTTCTCCACCAGTTGATGAAAATCCATCCTACTCCACTTTTTTGATGATAGAGGTAGTCCAAGATATCTGATAGGTAAAGATCCTAGCACAAATCCTGTCCTATTCAGAATATCTTGTTTCATCTCTTCCTTCATTCCAGCTGAAAAATACTTGACTTCTCTAAATTAGCCACCAAACCTGTAGTTGCACTGAAATGATTAAGAGCCTCCATAAGACCATAACCTTAGAACCAAGGTCACCTTTACAAAACAACATCAGGTCATCTGCAAATATTAAGTGAGTAAGTTTTGTGGACTTACACATGGGGTGGAAGTTAAATTCTTGCAGCTCACTCATTTTACTGAGTGTTCTACTCAAATACTCCATTACCAACACAAACAATAGGGGAGACATGGGATATCCTTGCCTCAATCCCCTTTTCCCTTCAAAGTAACCATGCCCCTCCCCATTTATTTTCACAGTAAACTTAGTTGATGTCACACACTCCATGACTATTTCAACAAATGATAGTGGGAATCTGTACCCCCTCAATGCCTCTTCTAAGAAATCCCAGCTTACCATATCATAGGCCTTCTTAAGGTCTATCTTCATCAAGCATCTAGGAGTTGTTTTCCTACTGTAATGCCTTAGAAGATCATGACATATTAGCACATTATGGATAAGAGACCTCCCTTCCACAAATGCTGCTTGGTTCTCTGCTACCAGAACAGATATTGCCTCCTTCAATCTAACACAAATTACCTTGGAAATGCACTTGTAAATAACATCACAGCATGTTATAGGGCGATATTGACTAGCCAGCTGAGGCCTATCAATCTTTGTAATTAAAGTAATAGCTGTGTTGTTTAATTGTTTCAGTAGTTTCCCATTCTCCAGAAATTCTAGTATGGCATTTGTCACCAGTTTCCCATTCTCCAGAAATTCTAGTATGGCATTTGTCACCTTATCCCCAATTATAGACCAGGATGCTTTAAAGAATCCACTTCCAAATCCATCAGGTCCTGGACTTTTATTCCCATCGATACTGAACATAGCATGCTTAATCTCCTTTGCTGTATAAGGTCTCAAAATACATAATTGTTGACTATGTTTAGTACCCTCCCATTTTCCAGTACATCAAGCAAGGCCTTCACCCTATGAACCTCCTTTGTCCCAATAACTCCTGATAGTAGCTCACAAACATATCAGTTATTATACTTGGCTCCATATGCACTACTCCTTGATTGTCTACTAGCTGCACTATAGCCTGTTTCAATTTCCTGTGTTTTATCACAGAGAAGAAGTACCTTGTGCTATCATCCCCTAACTTTATCCAAGTAGCCTTACTTTGCTGTTGCAAAAACACTTCAGCAAGATAAGAAGACTGCCTAAACTTCTGGTACTTATCTTTCTCCTCCTGTTGTAACTGAACATCCATGGGGTTTCTATGTAATGCTTCCTGAGCTTGGGCAAGTGCCAGTCTATCCTCATCAGCCTGAATCACAATATTCCTGAAATGCTGGCCATTTAAAGCTTTCAACTTCTTCTTTAGCAATTTCAGTTTCTTCACAATTTTAAACATCCTACATCCACTTATTTCCTCATTCCACCCTTCCCCCACAATGTTTAAAAAATTGGGATGTGTCGGCCAGATACAATACTTGAAAGCAGGTCTTACTCTTCTCCTATTCTGCATCATTGATATTTTAAGTGGACTGTGATCACTCAGTCCTTCATGCAGCACATGAACTCCACAATAGGGCATCTGATTCAACCACTCTGAGTTTATAAAAACCCAATCAATTTTCAAAAGAATTCTTCCACTCCCATGTCTAACACTCCGTGTATATCTACTACCAATTGCAGGCAGCTCCATAAGTCCACATACTTCTAGACAATGATGAAATCTGCTATTTCAGTCATAGTCACAGGATTTCCTCCAACTCTGTCTTCAGCAACCAATATCGAATTGAAGTCCCCCATAACTATCCATGGTATATTCACCCCCATGCTTAAATCCTCCATATATTTCCATAAACTCCTCCTCTCCTCCTGTGTATTGAATGCATATACTATAGTAAGAAGATATCTGTTTGGCACATTGGCCTGATTAATCTGACAAGTAATAGCCTGATCACTTTTACTTATCAAATTAACCTGAAAATAGTCTGGTCTCCAGCTTAACCAAATTCTCCCATTATAATGATGTGAGAGATTAGTAAAAAACTCCCATCCTCCAAATAGGTACCTAGCTATTTGATCAATCACTTCAGCTTTAATTTTTGTCTCCAACAGTCCTACCATACCCATATTTTCTTTATTACAGAGGAGCTTAACCTCCTTCTGTTTGTTAGGAGCATTCATGCCCCTAACATTCCAATATAGGATGTTATCCATTCCCAGGAGTAGGATGATCAGTCCCACCCCCTTTCTTAACTGAACTTCCCACTATCTGGCCATCTTCCTTTATATGTTCTCCTACCTTGATTAGTGATTGGAAAGAATTGTCTATCCTTATAACTCCTGTAGAGACTCCTCCATGGTTCTTCATCTTCAAGGTATTCTTGACTGATTTCTGAGGTGTAACCCATCCAGCTTTATCCTCCTTGTTTCCTTTACTCTTCCCATTTTCTGGAATTTTAACTGATTCCTCATTCGGATTAGTGGCTTGAATAGGCTTCTTCTTTGCTCTACATATTTGCTCCTCATGCCCATACTTCTTACAAAATTTTCATAGTGTTGGCTTCCAATCATACTGCACTTTTTGCTCCAATAGCAGACCTTTTTCATTCCTGATAAAGATCTTATCTGGTAACTGTATATCCATTTGCACCTCAATAAGTAATCTAGCAAAGCTCAATCCCATTTTCTGTTCAGTACTGTTATCCTCCATCAGCGGTTTCCCAGTCAAACTTTCAATTTTACTCAACCCCTTTTGACTCCAATATTTGAAATCTAGTCCAGGTAATTTTATCCAAATTGGAACTGTAGACAGCTCCTCTTTAGAAAACTCCATATCAACATGCTAGGCCTTTACCATAACTGGCTTGTTATCGAAATGATAAATTCCCCCTTGCAACACTGCTTCCTTCCCCATACTAGTATCAAATCTGATCAATACAATACCATTCTTTAGCATAGACACTTTGTTTATGCCATGTTTACTCCACAATCTACGTACATACCCATTCATTACAGTAAATGGAGGATGAGCCCCCAATACATAACACACGATTGCATTCTTCCAATACTCAACTTCTGAACTAATATCCTCCAAATCAATTTCACACACCGGTGAACTAGCATGAACATCGGGTGCAACATACTCCAATTTAAACCCTGCATTAGACACCTTACCAATATCAAAATTATCCCAAACAGAGCTCTTCGCTTGTACTGGCATGACCTCTACTTCATCAGCCCATGATAATTTCCTAGGGCTAACTTCGATGTTCCTAAATCCTTCGCCCCACTTGCAGATCCCTTTTCCTGTTGAGTTCCGACTATGCGACTCAAAAGTATTGTTCCATTAGTTCCCTCCATAATACCTGCATCTAACACTTCCGAATCCTCATTACATACTTCCTTTTGTAGTCCACCCTTCACATCAGCTACTTTATTCCTTGAATTTGTACCTCCTATCATTATGCGATGAGCACTAGTTGATGAGGGTTCCGGTGGGATTCCTCCCGCCTTCACCTAGCCTCCTTTAGCACGCTGGTGATTCTTCCCATATGCTGCGGTCTCCTGAGCCATTAGTGCCTTCTGAGAGGGCATCCGAGCTCCCCTTCTCATGGACAGCGCACGTTATGCTAACATGTGCTTCAGAGAGAAAAGAGACCCTTCAGAGAGCTAAAAGCTATTTTTTAATTAGCAGTCTAAATTTTAATTACAGGTTTATTCATTTGAGAATTTATGAATGGCCAGCATTTCAAAGTTTAGGAGATAACGGTAAACGGGCGGATCAAAACGGATTAAACAAAATGAATATAAAATATTTTACCTGTTCATATTCAAAACAAATTAAAACAGAAAAAAAAATCAAAAATGACTATAGTTTGGTTTTATTAGCAATTTGTAGCTAGTTTAGATATTTACTATTCGTAGCACCTGTTTGATGCCTTGTAATCTCTCTCCCTCCCTCGCCTTCCTCTCATGCGACTGTATTTTGTGGTATTCATGCGAATGCGGTCCAGGCTTAAGAATTAACTTTTTAGGTCACCTACAATTTTTTTTAGTTTTATGGTCTTTTTACGAAAGATTTTTATTTTTACACATAAGAAATATGAAAAAAAATATATCTTCTATTCATCTTGTAAGAGTCAAGAGATCTCATTTCCTCTATACAAACGATAAAAAATACATGAAATTATATTTGTTCACTCTTGTATCACCTATATTCATTAATCTAATTTCACTTGTATTCATTTGTTCTTGTATTACTTGTACCTACCAAAAATTTCGAAGGTACAAAATCAAAGCAAAAATGCAGAAATATAGAGATTTGCCAAAAAATTATCCTTCAAAACACAGAAATACAGTTGAAAAAATAAAAAATTCAGAGAAAAAGAAAAAAAGAAGGCAAGACATAGTGTAGCTATAAATAGTAATTATTTTTATTTGCTATAAAAATAAAGTGTAGCTATAAATAGTAATTATTTTAAACATTAATCGTTAATGATAAATACATAGCATACGTTTGTTATACTATACTATGTAAAATTTCTAATAAAAAACGAGTTAATTGACGGGTACTATGAATATTCATATTATCTATGGCCAGGTGAGAACACAAACTAAAAATCAAAATAAGTTTAAACTCCCACAAAGTAAGGACTCATGAAAAACAAAGATACAAATGAATATTGATAATATGGGTATCCATATTTGATTCATTTTTAAATAGTGGGTTATACAGATAACCCATACTTAATGGGCCGGCCCAGGTGCAACTAATAACTTTTGCTGGCATATTCACGGCCGATGTATTCATTTTGCGGAGATAATCTATAAGCGGATGAATATCTAGTTCCCTGCTGACCTTAACACAGTTATATGCACCAGAAACTCTTGATGACAAAAGTAACCAAATGAATAAGCAGGTGAAATTTGAACAGATAACGGTAGTTTCTTCACCAAGTAGATTGCCAGATTATGTATAGATTAGCAGTGAAGTTCAAATAGTCGAGGTGAAATGCTCTATTGCCATCACTGAAGTGTAATAGAGGTGCTGCGAACAAGAAGGATAACAATTGGCAGTTGCTTAAAACATCATGCAAACAATCAAAGATCACAAGAACACGAGGGTTGGAAATGTGCCAATAGCTACTTTGCAGCAAAGTTAGCAACGTGTTCCTTGTCGATGAATTCACATCCAAGTAGTAAGATAGCCCCGATAACCCCATCGAATACTCTCAAAAATCAATTGAATTTGCGCAAGGTTTTAGAATAACCAAACTCTTTTCGGTGTTAGGTCATCATCTAAGTAAAACCCCTGACTGCAAAAGTAAAAGTCTGCAACTCCACACTCTTTATCATGCCCAGAGGCAATGCGGTATTAAAATCATCTAAAGCCTTTAAAAGTATTTGACCTTTCTTTCCCTTGGTGATCTTCAGATATGTTTTTTGAGGAAAAACGTCACAGAATTATGTCCTACTCGTGAATATGACAAGATAATATATATGACAGTCAGAGGATCAAGGTAATAGTTCATAAAAATGCATTAAAGTTGTCCAAATTACAATTGGTTCCTGTAATTCAGTGCATGGTGATACGAATCATGCTTTATGCTGGCTTCTACCTATATGTAATTGACATGGCATAGACCACTTTGTGCTGGTTAACTATGTCATTTGTTTCTACGTTGTAAAGTGACCAGCCAACTATGGAATTTGTTTATCAACCTAAAAGGTACTAGATGGGTTTATGTCAGGGAGAACTTATGAACTGATATTACCACAGACTAAAACAGATGGAAAATTGTCTCAGCAACTATTTGGAGGACAATCTAGAAGGAAAGAAATTATAGATGTTTTGAAGATCAAGTAGCTCTCTACAGAATATTAAGATGAATTGTGTTCTTTACTTCAGTTTTCCGTGTAAATTAGAATATATAGATGATCCTAAATCAATCCTGGATGTTTTAAGTTTCCTTGTAAGAAAAACAAGGATTGTTTTCTGTTTTCACTTGACGTAACTCTCTTATTCTGGCTTCTAACATAAACTCTTTGCTGAAGATTTTATGAATACACCAGATATGTTGCCTTCTAAAAGAAAACACCCATTACAAATGTTAGGCCATAAATCCACTCTTGTTTTTTTATAACTGTGGTGTTGGCATCTTACACGTATATCGACTAATTCCATGGGTACTTGCTATCTTCCACTAGTACAGGTACTGGGTAACTCTATCCACCAAGACTTGGACAAATAGGAAGTATGTCTTCCAACCTAACACTCAGAGACGTTTTTATCAGAATATCACCACACAATATTCATGTAGCAGTGGAACCCAAAGCATCATTATCTTTTTCCTCTTTTTTTTTCAAACAACTATAACCAAAGCATCATTATCATTTGATCTCATTTTCCTTTCTCAAACTCTTCCAGAACTGTTATGTTCAACTCTCTCAAAAGCAGTTTCAAGAAAACGCGTAAATGAATTGTTCACAGGAAAAAGAGTAATGCAAGGTGTTTCAAAAATTGTGACCGTGTTTTTAAAAATAATAGACATCTGAGCTTGCATTTTAAGCATCGTGTCCTCATCTTCTTACATAATTGTTTGAAGTGCCAGATACAATGGATATATCATGTACAATTAACCAAATTTTCTCTTGCTTATCTACAGCATAGTCAATTAAAGACACTAACAGGAAGTTCATCACTTCTAAGGACTTCACTTATCTGTGTGATGTGTAGAGTCTAGATAAAGGTGAAACTGAACAACCTGAACTCTAAAATCTTAAAAGAAAGTTTTACAATTTAAAAGTCCAAATATTAGAGAATGTATATGAAGTGGAAATACAGTAAAGCTCCTTTTGATAAAGAAAAGTTAGTTCATCATTAGTATCAAATAGCGAATTTTCCACAGACACAACAAAGGAAAATATACAGAAAATTTGTGACACAACACTGCAATTTGAACTAGAATCATCAAACAGAAAAAGACTGAAACTCTTTTTTTTCTTTTCTCAAATCCTTTATACAAAGAGAACCTCAACCTCCAAAGCCAACTACCTCTGCAAAGAATAGATCTTTGATCCTAGTAATGAAGAATTCTAACCATGGATTACCTCAAGGACGGGTATGATAGCCATTAGTTTCTGATTCAGGAACAGGCACGATGGCCTTTTGCATTTCAACATTCACCTCTTCTTTTATCTCATTCTCATTGTCATCTTCATCAGAATCCAACGTGAAATGAGCTTGACTATCCATTTCCAAGTGTTGCATCTCAGCTCCAATAGGTCTATAGCGCATATGTTCACGGCTAATGCCATGCTTTTTACACACAATTGAGTACACAAAAGAAAGCACAGCCACAAGAAGAGCAAGGTGGCAATTGAACTGAAGGGTGGCAATAGCTCCACCTCGATGGTACTCGGGATGACCTTTACACTTAACCGTGTAATTACCTTTACTCCTTTCATGCAAAGAGCATCCCTGTGCAATAAAATCGGAGAAGAAAGCAAACCCCATTTGGAGAATCCACATCCCTTGCAAGATTAACCCAATCCCACGTCCCAATCTAGTGTAATTCGACTTGGGATTTTTCAATTCAAGAAATGAACAAAATGCACAAATAGTTATTGGCGCAAGCAAGAGACTATAGTAACGATTCTCAACTCCACTTGGGTCTTTCCTTTGCAGGTAAAACAATAAAAATTCTTCAGCAAAAGCGAAAAGGCAAAGCAAATTGAGGATCGACGAAGGTAAGCGAAAAGATTTTTTCAAGCGGGTCATAAGGCCTAAAACCGAATAGAGAAAGAAAAGAAGAGAAATCGCGATAACCTGCAATTGAAGGACGGAACCAACGTTGTCTTTGGAACTGAGTGCGTCGAAAAAGGAGAATAAGGAATTGAGAACGAAAAGGAACGAAAGGATCAAGATCAATACAAAGGTAACACATGACGAAAAAACAGAATCTTGGGCATGCTTATCAGCAGATAGGTTTTGTGCCAGCGATTGGGAAGTGGACGACGGTGATGAATTTTTCAGTGCACCGGAGGAAGAGACGAGAGATTCCCAAGCGCCGATTAGTATGAATCCGCCGCCGCCGACAGTATAGCTGAATAGCCCCATTGTTGACTTTAATTATTTTTAGATCTCAAGAAATTCTTCTGTGTGTTTATACGTTGGAAGAGAAGCTTCTTTGATCTGGCGAGGCCTATTTAGCCTGCGGCCCTCTAGTTGGACTTGTCTGAATTTGCTTTCCACCTGACTTTCCCAAGAATCATAAACTCTTTCTTTGATTTTTCTTGTTTTTTTTTTTTTTTTGGCGTGGACTCGTATGTAATTCCCAATTCAAAATCATACTTCGCCATTTCAAAATAAGCGGTGTTTTTTATGAGAAAATTACTCATTTTTTAAAGAATTATATATTTTTAATCATTTATTTTTAATAAATATTTTGAAAAAGATGTAATTCTTTTATATTTTTTTAATTATGTAAAATTCTTCATTTAAATAAGGGTAAAATTAAAAAAATATCATTAATGTCTTATTGATTATGTAAAATATCACTTATTTTAAAACAAAATCAAAAAAATAAAATATCAATTATTTTGAAATTGAGGTATTGTGTTGTATAAAGGTGTCAAATAAG
>JACEIK010001716.1:156553-193641 GCA_018107945.1 Datura stramonium | reverse complement strand
GGTGACCTTGTCGGTCACAGATCAGTTCAGCACTTGATTATACTTTTCAGTGATAACTAGTCAACATGGTGGCCTTGTCGGCCCGCATAGGTTCCCTTATGCTCAGTTGTGCTGGTTGGTTGTTATATTCCTACAGGTGGCTATAGGCCTAGTCATCCGGAGGCTGTATTTACAGCCGTTATATAGCCCGTTGTTTTCATAAATCCAGAATTAGAGCCAGCCTGGCACCAGAAGTGCTTAGGCTTAGTGGTCCAGCAGTCCAGGTCCTAGTAGGGCACCAGGTGCCAGTCATGCCTCCCAAGGCGGGGCGTGACAGGTTGCCTCCCAAGGAGAGCCCTAGTTAATGTTGTGGCATGATGAACATCTCTCATGACCTACTGTTCATCTAGATATAAGACCTCTGCTCGGCCAACTTCTTCCAATACCCCCAGATATCTTTTTACTCATTGGCCATTCACCTTGAACTTGCTCCCATTCTCTCTATGGAGTTCTATGGAACCATTTTCATACACTTGATATACCTTAAAAGGCCTTCACCATTTGGATTTTAACTTCCTGAGAAATAGCCTCAATCGTGAATTGAACAGCAACACCCAGTCCCATGGAGCAAAAATGTGCTGCAAAACTTTTTGGTCTTGATAATGTCTCATTCGAGCTTTGTAAATAGTTGCATTCTCATATGCCCTCATTCTAAACTCATCTAACTCATGAAGATTATGAACTCGTCCTTGGACAGCTCTTCCCCATTCAAGATTCAAGCTTTTCAATGCCCACAAGGCTTTGTGTTCTAACTCAATAGGGAGGTGGCATGACTTGCCAAACACAAGTTGATATGGGGACATCCCTATCGGCGTTTTAAATGCAGTACGATATGACCACAAGGCATTATCTAACTTCTGCACCCAATCCGTTCTGTTTACATTGACTATTTTAGTCAAGATAGATTTTATTTCCCGATTTGAAACTTCTACGTGGCTGCTGGTTTGTGGGTGATAAGGGGTGGCCACTTTGTGTTTCACATGATATTTAGTTAGCAATGTGCTGAATACTTGATTTCAAAAATGTGATCCCCCATCGCTAATGATAGCTTTGGGAATACCAAATCGGGAGAAAATATGTTTCTTCAAAAAGGTTGCTACGCTCCTTCCTTCATTATTGGGTAGTGCAACATCTTCTACCCATTTGGAGACATAATCAATAGCTACCAAGATGTATGTGTTTTCATAAGATCTCATAAAAGGGCCCATGAAGTCGATCCCCCATATATCGAACAACTCAACCTCTAAGATCGATGTAGAGGAAGTTCATGCCTCCTTGAAATACTCCCTATTCTTTGACACCGATCATATTGCTTCACAAATTCATGAGCATCCTAATGTAGTGTAGGACAATAAAACCCACACTGTAACACCGTTGCTGTTGTCCGCACACTCCCATAATGACCCCCAAAAGGTGATAAATGACAAGCCTCTAGAATTGGGACCATCTCTACTTATGGAACACACCGTCGTATTAACCCATCTGCGCAACTCTGGAAGAGGTAAGATTTGTTCCAATAAAATTTCCGGACATCATGCATGAATTTCTTCTTTTGTTGAAAGTTCAAACCTTCAAGTATGATGTTGTTGGACTAGTAATTAGCAAAATCGGCAAAACACGGTGTTAAATCATGGGTTGTAGCCATAATATGTTGTTCCGAGAAGGCATCATTGATCTCCTCATATGCTCCTAGCTGACCACTTGTTTCTAGGTGTGATAGATGGTTGACCACTTGATTCTCACATCCCTTACGATCCTTCACATCAAAGTCAAATTCATGCAACAACAGAACCCACCTGATCAGTCTAGGTTTAGCATCTTTCTTTGCCATCAAGTATCTAAGCGCTGCATGGTCCGTGTGCACCACCACTTTCGTTTCCAAAAAGTATGCCCGAAACTTTTCAAATGCAAACACAACAGCTGAATAAATCCTGCTCCATTATTGTGTAGTTTGTTTGTGCGTCGTTTAGAGCTTTGCTAGCATAGTAGATTGGGTGAAATATCTTTTCTTTCCACTGACCAAGGACTGCTCCTAATGTCACCCCACTGGCATCGCATATGAGCTCAAAGGGTTTTGACCAATCAGGTGCTATAATGATTTGAGAGGAAATCAACCTTTCCTTCAACTCTGCAAAGGCCTTCATGCACCCCTCATCAAAATTGAACTTTGTTTCTTTCTCCAACAGCGGAAATAGAGGATGAGCTATTTTAGAGAAATCTTTAATAAACAAGCGGTAAAAACCTGCGTGTCCAAGGAAACTCCTAACACCCTTCACGGTGCACGGTGGAGGTAACTGAGCAATGGCGTTGATTTTGGCTTGGTCCACCTCAATCCCTTTTTCGGAAATCTTGTGTCCCAACACAATTCCTTCTTTTACTATAAAATGATATTTTCCCGATTAAGGACCAAATTTGTTTCTTTGCATCTCTTTAATACCTCCTCTAGGTGTGTCAAACATTCGTCAAATGAGTCCCCTACAACTGAAAAGTCATCCATGAATACTTCGATACTTATCTTTCCACCATATTTGAAAAGATGGACATCATACATCTTTGGAAAGTGGCGGGGGCGTTGCAAAGGCCAAAAGGCGTCCTCTTGAATGCCAAAGTGCCATAGAGACATGTAAAAGTGGTTTTTTCTTGATCCTCGAGTGCGATTGAAATTTGATTGTACCCCGAGTATCCATCTAAGAAACAATAGTACTCCTTTCCGGCCAACTGATCTAACATTTGGTCAATGAAGAGCACCGGGAAATGATCTTTCTTTGTCCAAGAGTTTAACTTACGGTAGTCCATGCAAACTCTCCATCCAGTGACTGGGCGAGTGGCAATTAATTCATTCTTCTCATTTGGGACAACCGTAATGCCTCCTTTCTTTGGCACACACTACACAGGGCTTACCCAACTATTGTCTGTGATAGGATATACCACCTCTGGCATAGGTGGTTTCAAACGGCTTTGATGCTCGACTGGTGGGTTGTAATTTTTTTGAAGATTAATCTTGTGAGTGCAAATCCCCCAAGGAATACCGATGATATAAGCTATCAACCACCCTATAGCTCGAATGTGCCTTTTCAGTACCACAATGAGTTTTTCTACTTGGGAAGGAGTGAGTTTTGCTAAAATAATGATCGGGAGAGACTCATTCTCCCCCAGATATGCATATTGCAAGTGAATGGGTAAGGGTTTGAGCTCCAGCTTCAGAGGTGCCACAATGGATGGCTGTGACGGAGGAGTTGTGCGATTTTTTAAGTCGAGATCAAGCTTCCTTGGTTGGAAGGGATAATTTATTATCTCCTTGTGCACTTGACGAACTTCCTCTAGTTCTTCACCTTTCAAAAAGAAATCAGCAATCATTTCTCCTACGACCTCTTCCTTCATTTCCCATTCAAATATATCATCGTCCATGGTGGCTTGAGGTGAGAAAGTACTTGTTTCTTTTGTTTGAGCTGCCACCTGAGATTCTAACTCGTTCATCCTATCCTCCAATTATTGTATTATTACGTCATGACTCTTCACGATGGCCATAAGGTCCAATAGTTTACTCCGCAAGTCCTGAATTCCTGCTTCAGTTGAAAGGACCTTTTCAAGCACCACTTCGAGAGTGTTTTCCACGCGGGATGGGATTGACTCATCGCTCCCCTGACTACTCATCTCAACTGACCAAACATTGTTCCGACCTTGATTTCCATGATAAGCGTACTCATAGCCATGGTTGGCTTGGTGGTACCTTACATGGAAACCCTTCATATAGTTCGTCAACAACTCAATCTGCTTCATCATGACCAGCAACATCATTTTATCCTTTCTCTATGCCACATCTTATCTACTAGTTTTATAGTCTCCACATAAGGCACCCCTTCGGGGTCTCGCAACAACCTTTCAAAGAGGCTCATCAGAAAGTCAACAATTGCTTAATAGCAACAACAGTGGTGTAAAACTAATTCAAATTGACAATCTCCACAAGGATATCAGATGCTAGTCCCCGAAAACGGCGCCATTTTTTATAATGTCCAAAATATACTCTTCGTTGCAAAAGAGCATACACGACAGTTATATCAAAACAAATATCCCGACGGATGTCGGGGTTGAATCCCACAGGGACTAGTGCATGATATGTACGACTGTTGATTGGAAAATTGAATTTAGCTTGCACCACATGAAAATAACAAGGAAATAAATATTTTGGGGGAGATTGAGATTAATAATAGAGTATAAATTCTAATTTGGCTAATTAAGATAGCAAAATGACCAAGGTTGTTGACAATAATGTGAAAGACTAGAGGCGTAGTGTAGATGATATGCTAACTAGATAGGGTCATGCTAGGCCATCTCATGAGTTCAAGTTGTGTAAATAACCTCGAGAAAGTGGGAATTTGATGTTTTTTAACCTCATACATACCTCTTGCTAGAGTTCTTTCTAACCACTAGACACAATTAAATCAACCCGATCAGATTTGGACTAATGGCTGCACTAATTTCTAGCTATTAGCTATTAATTAAGAGTGAAAATGCGATTTTGGCTATTCCCAGCCTAATTTCACAACCTCACATCCATGTCCACCATTAAATTCTCTTCCAATACTCAATTAATTCTCTTCCAATACTCAATTCTTCTTTTTCAAGCAAAAATCAAGTAAGAACAATTAGACCCACATTAGCAACAACGGATCTTCAATTATAGATTGGAGAGAATTTAACAAATTTACACTAATTAAACAATATTGAGATGACTCTAGCAATACCCAATCTAATTAAGCATTCATCACCACACACCTCTAGTTAATGATTTAGCTACTCATAGTTAAGAAATTCAAAAGCACATATAACAATAAACTCATTGAATTGATAATAGGAGTAAGCAAAAGTAAATTCAACAATAAGTCTTCCAACAATGGTAGTACCTTTCTATAGAGGAAGAAGAAGAAGAAAGAAAACGTCCCTTACAATTTCTGATAGAATTCTTACTTTCTTCCTCTACAAAAGAATGTTCTCAAGTGAAAATTAAGATTTGATGGGCACAAAGTACTTACATCTAGAATATATTCAAAAGTGGGTATCTAATTCTCTCTTTTTTGTCTTGGACATTTTACCTGATCGGCGCTACGACATGACAGAATACCGCCCAGTTCACTTGATTACATTTAAATGGCTTCTTGCTATAGTAATTCACCTTGATGAGTTCAGTGGCCTTAGGTGATTTACCGTGCCTTGTAAATTCTTTTCTCTTCGATCAGCTGATTTAGGTGTGCATTCGGCAAATGAATGGCGATTCAGGTGAAATTCGTGTTCGCGGTTTACATAATTCCCGAAGCTGATTTCATCGGCTTTTGATCGGTGTTTCGCCCAGGGCCTTCTCCGATGAAGCGTCGGTTTTCACGGAATTCCCTTCTTTGCTTCCTTTCTTGCTCTTTTCTACAAATCAGGTATTTGCACACAAAAAGGAAGAAAGGGGAATAAAGTCCATCTAAATAACTTGAAAACTAGACTAAAGCTCATGCTTAAGAGCCTAATGAGTTGGTAAATTACCAACTCGCCCGAAGGCTCTAATAGGAAAGAAGAGGGGATAGGTACAACCAGGAGTTCCAATCAGTACCTTTCCTCCCCACTAAAAGCTAATGTATCCCTGATACAACCAAGTGTGAGTGGTGTAGGAAATTCAAAGATTGAAGAAATATTGGCTAGAGTGTTGAAGAAATTAGGTTAATTGATAGCGGAGTGAAGAAACTCAAAGGGGAGGTCTCAGTGAAATCTTGCTCAAGCGATGAAAACTCTTTTCGAACGATCAAGCGCTTGGAAGCGAATGAATCATTTATCCATGCAAATGAATTCTAGGATGAAGGGCACTCTGAAGTGACCTTGCCAAGCCGAAGAAAGATGACCATTGCGTAATTATCACGAGGAGCGGGAAGGTTGTTAGAAATGCGGGTGATAAACCTAAGGCTAAGGTAGGTTTATAACTTGATTGATGAGGAGTCTAATTATGAGGTGTCGGGTGCACCTAGTGTGGTTGATAATGACAAGTTGATTGAGGAGGAAGAGAGGTTGATACCCATCCTAAAAATGTTAACATTGATGAAGAAGGCGGAGACCCCAAGTTATAAGGCCAAATGCCTGAGTCCACCTCATTACCCCATTAGTTGGCTTGAGAAGAAGCTGGGCTGACGATTCAAAAATTCATTAGTACGTTCGGCAAGGATTGTCAGTGAATATTCCTACGGTAGATGCTTTGCTCAGAATGCGAGGTATGCTAAATTTATGAAAAGGTACTTTTGAAGAAGAAAAGAGTTATGGATGTGGGCACGATGGAGGTGTCAAACATTGTAGTGCGATCGTAGCGAAACAGCACTTGCTCAGAAAAGAGATGATCCCGAGCATTCGCTATTCACCCACACCATCGAGTGTATGTGTTCAACAAAGATTTTTGCGAAGTAGGGTAAAGCATCAACTTGATGCCCATCGTGATCTTTAAAAGTTGGAAGCAGAGTCCCGAGCCAATAAGGTTTCTCGTAGCAAATCGGTCTATCAAACCCCGTCGAATACTCGTTGATATGTTGGTCAAAGTGACGATTCATCCTTCAGCAAACTTCATTGTCTTGGATTGTGATGTAGACTTGGAAGTGTCCATTATCTTGAACTTCCCATTCTCTTAGACACGAAATGACTAGTGGATATTGAGCTTGGCAAGTTAAAATTAAGTTGAGTGGTGATGGTGATGTTGATGTGTGCCAGCCCCGACGCTTGCGCTTTGATGAGTGCAAGGTGATATTTGTGATGCAAGGTATTAATATTATTCCCTTATTGTTATAAAAGTATCTCAAATTTGTTCTTTCTCGAATTAACCTATCCATATTAGCCAAATGACATGCAATTCCATCACACGACCCTTCTTCTTCCACGGTATCCAAAATCACCAAATTATTACCTAGATAAACTAACTTATATTAGTTTATCGATTGTACCTGCTCATCTGGTACCAAAATTAGTTGAGTCTGATTTGATATTTCTTGTTCGGTTATTACAATTCGGTAAGATTTTGGATAGATTGAATCCAACACAATTGCATCTATTTTTGCTTTATTGCTGTTATATAATGCTAATTAAGAGTCATGTGAAGATTATTTCTCCCAATGCTATAATTACCTTTAAAGATCATGAATGTTTTACCAGCGTCAAATCCGAGAGTCCGTGTGTTTGCACATCAACATATGTCTGTTTATGATTTGCACCTTGTTCTACCTGTAATGATTGTCTAGTAATATTTTTTACGAGAAAAAATTAAACAATCTTTTAAAAAAAAAAACTCCCACGAGTCAAATACAAATATTGAAAAAAAAGAAATGACATAAGATTAAGAAAAGGTCAAAATAAGAATAGCAAAATTTACGGCAATCAGAAGCTAAACTCAATTCTAACATTCCATACACAATCCTATATCCAAAATATCTCAGGTGAAGCAAAAGGAGCATTATATTTCGGGTGTGAGTATTGACACCATATACATTTCACACTCTCGAAGCATGCAGCAGACAATGTCGGTGATGATTTGACAAGTACGTAGTGTCCCGTCAGAAAACTATATTCGTAACACCCAGAACATGAAGCTATGTCTGATTGATGTGAGGGAGTACTTAAATTCATATTTTTCATAGTGGACACGTTGAGTTGAAATATGGAGATATAAATGTGCGAAGTGGAAAGAATAATGTATTGCGAATAAGTGGAAAAAGTTTTTTTTTTAAATCCTATGCACGTTTCGATTAAATTAATTTATTTTGATATTTCTTTTCTTAATTTTGTCTTTTTATTTATAGAGAGCAATGAAGAGGCCGGGTAAGAATTCTTAACATGGGCCAGTTAAGAAAACAGTGAGAGTTTAGCCTTTTTTGTGAGAATTTTTATTTTCTTATTTAGCTTTTTTATTTTTATTTTTATTTTATGTCTTTCTTTTTGTGTTTCCAATTTTGCTATTGTGTTTAAAGTATTTTATTATTTTGTGAAAATAAAAGAGGTTAAAATACGAATCATAGAAAAATAGAGCGAGTGTGCGAATCACAAAGAAGACATACTTAGGAGTGCACAACACAACAAACCTGTTCGATGTTGTTTCACTCTTCTTGCATGGTTTAATATTTAATATAATACGATAATTTATTTAATTATTTGACTAATTAGTCCTTCCCAACTCGATTAGAAACAAGTTGCATTGAGGCAATTTACGAAGAAAATCTTGACAGCGTAATCACAAAAAAATTCAACTTTAAGCTTAGTTAGAAAAATAGATAAATACCATGAGAAATTAAATATGTCAAGTTAATTCAAGAGCTAATAGGAATTAATTTTTTTCTGTTCGATTATTCGCTTTTGAATATTTTGCCGAATGGTATAGCAATGAAAGTGTTGGTGAATGGCGACTTTGGATAGTGATAGGAAAAAAAAGATTAATATGATAAGTTGGCATGCCATTTTGACTAAAATAAATGAAGCTAAGGGAGAAAGAAATCATTATTATAATAGTAAAGATATATATGGGTTGAGTATAATACCAATTAAAGAATACGATATGAATAAAAATATTTTTAGCTCTTCATGTACACTAATTTTTTTTGATTTCTTTTAAAATTTTCATTTTTATATAAGAGAACTTCATTTTATCTATAAAAATTTAAAAAACTAATTTTATTCTATTTAAATATAAAAGGTTAAGAGATTACGCGTCCTTGAATTGGAATGATAGAGGAACAAATATGCCCATTTTTTCCCTTTCCCACTGTTCCAAACGCACTGCTCCGGAGCAAATGTGAAAAGGCACCCCAGAACCCATTAGCGCCTCATAACCCAACAAACTGTCGATCCGTTGAAAGCAAATTAAAAACGTATAGCTCTCCATACCCAAATCTCTGTAAATCTCATCCAAATCCTTCACAAATTTCTGAGGTTTCGATTTCCATCGCTCTTTTGAGTTTCTACAATTTCACCATTTCCTTTACATACATATACATAAAATGCCGACATATATGTATAAGAAGATGCATAGAAGAAGGAACGTTCAGTTGCTTCTGATTGATTTATGAGTGTACGACAAAGGACCTGTGAGGAAAACTTTGTCTATATCAAATCTGCATGTAAATCTTACACGCAAGTTGGGAGAACATTTTCAAGATGGTGGAGGTGGGATCGGAGAGGGAGAAGAATAGAGAGAATAATGGCGGATTAACGTCTATGGATTCGATTGAATCACGGTGGGTGTTTCAGGATGAGTATGATTCAGATATGGATAGTGGTGACCATGGAACTGCTGACGGCGACGGTTCGACTCCGCGCAATGGCTTGGGGTGGACTCTGATGATGACGATGATAATGCCGTGACTGATCCATGCTGGCCCGCCGGATTGATCGTTTGATATTTGATATGCAAGTCCCCGGTGCTCAACGGAACGACTTTGATGTGAGTTTCTGTTGTTGGTGTGTGAACTGCATTTACCTTTTAGATACTTAATTATGTGTTTTATCATAATTTTAATTTGAGGAAATTATATTTACATTCCTAGAACCTCTTCTCCTGTTACAATTTTCCCATATAGATGACCTTTATTTGTTGATAAAGTGATATTGCCCATAGATATGATAAGTGATATTTCCCATATAGATGACTTTAAGGTAAATGAGTATTTCCCCAAGCAAATGGCATTCATGCATTTTTATATAGCCAACTTTAACTAACCCAAAGCGCTAAGGTTTGTCAGGGTTGACGCCTTACTTTGCAATGCTTGCGCATTGATTTCACTTCCTTATGTAATCAACATGCTATAGGAGCTGTTAGATGCTTGTATTTGCACTACAAGGGAGAACTATAATGCAGAGGGTGGTGGCTTATTTGACCCCCAAGAATGCTAACACTGATGGGTAGGGAAAACAAAGAATAGAGGGTAATGAAGGTTAGAATAAAAGGAACAGGAAAGTGAGAATTACTTTAGCAAGAGGGAGGGAACAAACAAGTTGTTGAACTGGATCTAGATGCCAAATTAGTGTGAGATTAACTTTTCCGCGGGGCATAGAAAAACTCAATGCGGTAATTATTATTTTTGACAAACAAAGTTACTTTAAAGTCAATACAGTAGCTAATATAGGCGACATAGATTATATCTTATTCTCAGTTCTATTTAGGGCCATGTTCTCTATTAATAAGCTATTCTTTTCTTATGTGCTAAATATTTGTAATCCTCCCAATACTAGTTATTGCATCACTTTCTAATTTGATGTTTTAGGTCATCCTTGAATGCACATGCATCTCAAAGTATTGCTTAACCTTATTGTCAATGCTTATAACTTTAACCATCATGGAAAAAGAGTTCATTTCTTTTGTTTTGTTTGCATGGGGATATATGGTTGTGGTACCATGAATGAAGAATGAATGCTCTTACAGAGTTTCCTTAGCCACTAATTTAGTTTTTTTAAATCTTTTTGATCAATAGCTAATAATTTAGTTTAGCTAACACTTGCTTTACTAATAGGAATTCACGCGATAAGATTTAAAAAGCAGAACTATAGCCAAATAGACTTAAATCCTTCTTAAAGAATTGATAGAATTAGCATGTAAAGGCGCAGGTTATGCAAAGAGAACTATAAGTACTAACCACTCAACATGGACTAGTAATTCCTTGATGGCCAGAGCGAGAAAGAGGAGTGGAAAAAGGAGAAAGCATCATGTGGCAAAGGAATTCTCTATGTACTTTAAGGGCATAAAAGCAACATTTAATGACAATTTAATGGCCAGGAGAGAATCCATGAATTTAGAAGGAAGCTAGAAAAGATATCCAAGGGAAGGAAATGACAAGTAACGGTTGGAATGTGTTAAATGAAGGATTCTAGGCGTATGCATGACTGGGCCTCGTCCACGAGTTACATTGTTGAAATGAGGAAGTCTGAAAAGAGCTTTCAAATTCTTGAAGCTTGATCTCCAAGGCCCATTTCTTTCCCTCTCTTTCTAGGAGAGAGAGACGATGGCTTTTCCACCGAGAAAACACCTTCCATGATCTTCTCTCTTAAGCTATCACCTTTTGTGGTAGTTTTGCAATTTCTCTTTTCTTTTTTGTGGTGTGAGTTCTTATAAGGAAAATCCTTGTATGGACACATGCGTGATAATACTATTTACTTTGTTGTGGGTTTCAAATTGTAAGACATAACGAGTGAATCTATTAGCTAATACATGGTTTGATTGGATTCAGGCGTGGTCGCAACATGATGGCCAGGGACAAGCTTAAGCCGGAAGGCCGATGGTGGCTGATCCATATTCTCTAGGAACCTCGAAGGTACAAGGGAAAATTGTCGAGGAAGATGGAAATCTCACACGACCATTTCTCGAAAGTTTTTTACGTACAGGAATTTCTGACGAATAATGGATGCCACACAAGTGTCATCAATGCGCAAAGAGCGAAGAGCCATTATTATCATTCCAGAAAGGGCATTGTCTGAGGGTGGATGGATATTGCGAGATAGGAATATCAGAATTTCATTAAAGTAAAGTCCCTAAAGGCAACTACATTTCTCAACAAATATAGAGGAAGGACTATTTTATCTTGCGACACGGTTAGAAATACCATTAGACTTCTGAGAAATTAAATGCATCTAGGGTTCATCAAAAGGATGGGATGATAATAATATCAAAATCCACAAGCAAAACCCGAAATGAGCTCTTAGCAAAAGTGAGCTAGGAATCCTTATAAAGGAGGTTTGGAGACATCTCGGCGTATTGGATGTTTGTCGTTGGACAACAACGCGAAGCGAGTTACGGTGTAAACATCACCACCAAAATGAATTGAAACCAATTCTACTTTGAATTTCCCTATGAAGTCAGAAATTTGCGAAACGGTTAAAGGGAATGGTTTGGAAATCCTATAAATTTGTTATGAAATGGTGGTCACCAGATGGCAGTGCTTTTCAAGTCGAAGAATCTGAAGCAGTATCGTCGAGACTTGTGGGGTTACGCTTTACATACATGGCGCGAAGATTTTCAAAGTAGCGAGAACTGTGTGAGTTTGGCTATGAAAGGAAAATAGAAACGTAGAAATCACTTGAAATGGGCAGTGAAGGTGAAAGTTGATGGGAACTGTTAAACGATGCATCCGATTCCACGAAGGTATTATGAAACAGCGGTCCCGAAGCTGGCTGTGGCTTGGCGTAGGGGAGAGAAAGGGGAAGAAGAATTTTTAGACCAACGAATAATAGATATACCACATTCGAATAAATGGGGGTGCCGAGGCTACAAGCTATGTGTAGGGCATGGGAGCATTTCAAATTCGATTCAAAAATTCAAAAGTCTAGCGATCGATACACGTGCCATGTACACGTCTTGCGAGGTTATGGGTTGTCTTTATGATGGGAGCAAGGCGAGTAAAAAAGAAGCCTTTGGGTCCAGATCTGCTATCCAATCTATTTTTAGTCGTCAAGGAAAAAATCGGAGACTTCTCTCGGGCGGCCTTTTGAAGAAGAGTATCAACAAATAGGTGCAACTCACAACTTAGCACCAAAATAATAGCTAAAGAAGGAGAAGTGAAGTGGTGCCGGCGTGAGGGGGCAGAAAGTGAAGGCCTTAATTCTTTCTAATTCTTATCCATCTATAGATCTTGAACCTATACTACTCTTTCTATTCCTTATGGTAGAACCTTCTTGGTACAACTATATACAAACAAATCTTGAGCACCTCTTATTATCAATTTAATTAATAATGATGGGGGAGAGTTGAAGGTGGTTGATCAAATACATTTAAGCGGATAATGATGCCATGCCAATCATTGAGGAGAACAAGTCCTGCTAGATGAGCATCCATTTATGGTTTACAAGCGGAAGAAAGAGATGGAAGTTGGGGATTAAATGCTCGAACATGTCATACCTTTGGAGCACCGGCGAGGTGGTGGAGAGGAATCGAAGTTGATACCTTAGTACGGGTTCGTCAAATATGCACAGCTCGCAAGGAGTTTGGGGTTCTTGAGACGAAGAAATTGCGATGGAGTTATGATTGATGGAAAGAGACAAAGTACCAAGAAAAGCTATCTCGTTAGTATGAATTTACTCCCTAGTAAGGGCTCCAAAGAATTGAAGTACGAGAATCAGTAAATTTTTGAGTTATGGTACAAGCAAGGGTTATTTTATTAATCAAGTCAATGAAGGTTAATATCGTAACATGGAATAGAGCCTGATGACCCATGAAAGTTTAATTGGAAGAAAGTGCTTTTGTTTTCAAGAATCAAAGTTGGAAGGTGATATAAGGGATACTATCAAAGAACTATGAGCCAATAGGTGAGTAAAGTTTGCACAATTGGAGACAGTGGTACTAGAGGGGGTATCATATTGCGTAAGGATAGCAAAATATGCGAGGAGAGAGAGTGAGATAGGTTGTATAGTATACCTACACGGCAAAACTCGGGAGTTTTGTTAGCATTTCTTCAATGTATATGCTCCTAATGTCAAGGTGAAAAGGAAGTGGTGTGGCTGGAATTGGGGGTTAGTTAGAAGTCTTTTTTATGGGGCTTGGGTGATTGCTAGTGATTTCAATATAGTTAGATTTTCATTTGAGAAGAACTACAATAAATTCAACAAAGCTATGAATGAGCTTCCTGCGAACTCATAGGAGATGAGGCTTGAGGATGTACCATTGGCGGGTTGCAAGTATACATGGAGAAAATGGGAAGGCCACGACATATTCTTTGCAGACTTGATAGATTCTTGATTTAAGAAGGTAGGAAACTTTCTTTAATATCAAACAATCAACTTTACGAGAGAGTTACTTTTTGACCATTGTCCTTTAGTTTTGGAATGTGGCAGTGGGATTGATCAAACTCTTCTTTCAAATTTGAAAATTGGTGGCTTCACACGAAGGCTTCATAGACATTGTCAAAGGGTGGTGGGATTCTAGCGTATGTGAAGGCGGGGCCGGATTTCATTCTAGTCTTTAAGTTGAAGGATGAAGGGAGACACTTAAGAATGGAGCAAACTATACAGAGGCAGTAAAATGCGAAACAAAGCATACTTAGTCAATTGGGTGAGCTAGAAAGATCCAAGACCAAAGGCTGCGATAGATGATGAGGCTTACTTAAGGGCCCATGACAATGAGTTTGAGGAAAATACAAAAAGGAAAGTGGCTTGGAGACAACGATCAAAGGGCTTTGTGGCTTAATAAGAGGGCGAAACACCAAATTTTCTTAGTACAACAAATAGTCACAGAAGGTGTAATACCATTGATAATTGGTTATTGATGGGGCTACCTTAATGAACCTTGGAGATCAAAAAGAGATTATCAAGATTTATCAAGATCTTTACATAGAAAGCAGGCATGGAACCACTCTATAACACATTATAGAGCCTAAGATCAATGAGAAGATAATAATATGTTTGATCGGTTTGGGGAAAGGAATTTGAACAGTGTAATGTCGAGTTTGGGAAAAGGAATTTAAACACGGTGTAATGGCATGTCTTTGAGGGCCAGGCTCACAGTCACGATGGCTTCTCTATGGCATTCTTTATTCCTTGTTGGGAGGTAGTGAGCGGTGAAGTGGTGGCTCTTTGTTCAAAATTTTCATGACCAAGGTTATTTTGAAAAAGTTTCGGTGCCACTTTCATTGCGTGATACCAAAAATTAGGAGCTAAAGAGTTGGAAGGATTTTAGAATATATCAACCTAATAAGAAGCATATATAAAGTTATTTCTAAAATTTTGCTCGAAAGACTCAAGATAGGTAGTGCCAAAGTTGGTGGATGACCAACAAATGTCATTTGTCAAAGGCAAACAGATCATGGATGCACCATTGTAACAGCTAATGAATGTGTGGATATGAGGGAAAATTACTAAGGCCCCGACATCCTATGCAAGTTAGATATAGAAAGGCCTATGATCATTTTAACGGGAATTCTTATGGAGGATTTTGGAGAAGGGATTTGGGTGGATTAATTGGATAAAGTTCTGCTACAAGGCCAGTAAATTCTCAATCTTGATAAATGGTTCACTGTTTGGGTTTTTCTCCTATGAGAGAGGTTTGAGACAAAAGAAGGGGATCCTCTTTCTCGCTTTCTCTTGTCCCCAGCAATGGAGGGCTTGAATGAAGTGTTGAGAATAGCTCAGGTTAAAAATTGGATCAGGGATTTCAATTTAATCCCGAAGACAGTCTTGGTCTATCTGTTTCCATCTTCAATATGCTGATGATACATTGATACAGCAGTGTAGACGAACACCAAATGAAATATCTGAGAGATATTCATTTTATTTGAGGCTATTTATGGACTTCATGTCAAATGGAGGAAAAGTTTGGTATACCTAGTTAATGAGGTCCCGGGAATTAGCAACTTAGCTAACATCTTGGGAGGTAAAGTAGGAGAACTATCCACTATTTACCTTGGCATGCCATTGGGTGCTAAAGTAAATACTGGTATTTGCAATGCTATTCTGGAAAGTGTGAGAAGAAACTTGTCAACTGGAAAAGTAAATATCTCTTCTTGGGAGGTAGATTGATATTGATCAATAGTGTTATTGATGCCATGCGAACTAACATGATGTCCTTATTTCCTATGCAGTGAATGTTAAGAAAGTGGATGCTATCGGAAGGAATTATCCTATGGCAAGGAAATTGTGAGAATAAAAGATTCACTTAGTAAAGTGGGAAACCATTATAACTAGCAAGAAGATAGGTGGAATAGGAATAAGAAATCTGAAATCACAAAATTATAGCCTCCTTACGAAGTGGTTATGGAGATTTTCTACTGTGGAACAATATCTTAGGAAGAAATTATCATGACAAGTTATGGAATGGAAGATTTTGAATACCAGGCACCTATGACTCCATGGTGTTAGTGTATAGAAGTTTGTGGCTCAAAATTCTCAAAGTTCGAGACAGAATATAAAATGGAAGGAAGACTTTATTTTGGGATGATCTGGTGGGCAACATTGTTTGAAGTCCACTATTTATATCTGACTGGGCAACATTGTTTGAAGTCCCTATTTCCTGATCTTTATATTCAAAACCAGCAGAAAAATGCCACAGTAATGGAGGTAAGGGACAACCTAGGGTGGAATTTTATCCTTAGAAGACTCCTCAATGATTGGGAAGTGGATAGGCTGATAGAGTTTCACAAGACTCCGGAACAGGTCTAAGATCTCATCATCAATAAAGACAAGTTAAATTGGATGAAAGACAAACCGAGACGATTTTCTATTAAACCTACCTATAGCTGGTTACAAAGCACTTATGCACAAGATGGGGGTTGACCTTGGAAGATGATATGGAAAGTTAAAATACCACATAACGTAGCTTGCTTCACTTGGTTGTTGGCAAGACAAGTTGCTTTGACCCAAGACAATCTTATGAAGAGGGGTCTCCAATTATGTTTTAGATGTTGTCTGTGTGGTATGGAAGCAGAGACAATAAATCATCTCTTCTTACACTGTAAAGTGACAGATCAACTATGGTAGATTTTCATAAACTTGAGGGAATCAGGTGAACTAAGCCTAGGAACATACATGAAGCTTTAGCTTGCTAGGATTTTCGGCATGGTACTAAACAACTAGTTAGCGTTAGTTTTTTTTAAAAATTTCGCCAACTCAGGTCGATAGGATCGTTTATTTACAGTGGAATGGTATACAAAGTCAACAGATCTCAATGAATACAATAGGATTTATAGCTACACAAACTGTTCTCAACAGAAATGACAATCTGTCAGGACACTAGGAGAGACGAAAGATTGTCCCAACTTGCATATTTTGGACAGTTTGGAAGGAGAGAAATTGAGATGTTTTGAAGACAAGAGCAATTAAAGCTGAACTATTTAGTACTTCTTTTGTTTCTGGTGTACTCATGAATACCCTCAAGAAGCAGAGGATATCCTTAGTGTTTTAGGATGTTTATGAGTTGATAGGTGGTAGGCATTGCTCATTTTGACTGCTAATAATTATTACTGGACTATTCTCCTAGAATAGTTCAATGTTTATAATACATATGTTACTTGTTCAAAGAAAATGAGGAGGTGCAAAAAGATGTTAAAGAAAAAAGGAGTGGTATGGAAATTTGCTATAACAAAAAATAGGGAAGCCTTTCAAGAGTGTAAGAGTGTTGTCCCATTATTGGTCATTTGTTCTTGCACTGGAAAATAGCATGGACATTATGGAATATGTTCCTTTAAATTTGTAACATTAATTGGGCCATCTTTGGGAAGTTGACATGGTTTTTCAAGGGTTGAGCTGGAATGAAGCTAGGGAAGACTCACAAAAAGCTATGGAAAACAATCTCATTATGCATATTATGGGCCATATGGATGGAGAGGAAAAGTGGATGCTTTGAAGGAATTGGTCATTTTGTACATCAATTGAAATATTTTTGGTTTCCTCTTTTGTCTTTTTGATCAAAGTATGAATTCATAAATATTCCCCATGTTTCATTCTATATAAATTTTTTTCCTTTTTAATATGTTCCAAAAAGAATGACACATTTTTATATCAGAAAAATCTCTAATTTTAAAATTTTCCATTTACCTTTAACATCTAAGTCGCTCGGACTCTTCACTTTTGGTGCCTCACCTGTGTCGATACTGTGTGGGTGTAGGTATGAGATCTTTACCGAATTTGGTCAACTGATTTTGGGTACTTTGACCAAAATAAAAGAATTGGAACAGATACTGTGATTTTTGTAATCAAAATAAATTCTAAGGTGAAATTGAAGAAAATGGGGTATCTTGTATATAGAAATTTCTATGTCAGTCCTTTTCCTTATATAACCTTTTGAGATTCTCCTCTTGATCAATATTTTTTCCTCATATTACCGTATAAGTTTTTTGCATACTGTTTCATACTTTAGACATATAACTCTATTTTTAGATATTTGAATTATTTTTGGTCGAATCCCTACACCCGTATTCATATTTGGATCCATATCCCGAATCTTAAAATTTAGATCAAAAAGGATCTGGCCTCTAGATCCGCACCCTTATCGGACACCCGCACCCGCGTCCGACTAACTTAGCTTAACATAGAAATGTAATGACATGTTTTGGACCTTAAAGTTTTTAAAGGTACTTTGCGAAAACCTTTCTTTCTTAGCCTTTATGCTCAGTCAAACATCACCACATAAAATTAAATGGAGGGAGTATCATAGATCAAATGATAGATTTCCCTAACTTTATGAGTTGCTAGTAGAATAGTATCATGAACAATTTGTATATACTATATACACACCTTCTAGTGTTAGTCATCAATACAATGACTTTTTCCTTGAGAAGTGTATAAATAGTGTATAGAGAATGTACATAGGTAATCAAAAGAGCCCGAGTAAAGACTTTGACGGCTTGCACTATATTTTGGACACCATGAGGGAGAAAGAAATGTGTGAAGGGGTAAAGGCTTTTTTTGACAAGTGAAGAGGGGACTTGAACCAAGTTAAGTGTATTAAAGTCGATGTTGAACAAGTCTTGACCAGGCTAGTGAGAACAAAGAGAGATGAGATGCTATTTCGATGATTTGCTCAACTTTGATAACGAGGATAACTCTATAGATCTTGATACATGTGCGACAAAAGACCTTAGGTACATCCCTAAAATTAGATCTACTAAAGTAGAGGATATCGTTAAAAATAGGAGGGCTAGAAAAGCTCGTGGTTCAAATGGTTTCCATGTATAGGGTTTGAAATACCATGTAGAAGTTAGGGTAGTATGAAAAACCAAACTATTTAACGTTATATTTAGGAACGGAAAGCACCAAATGAGTGGAGTAACAGTATTTTGGTCCAAAGAAGTGACCAGGTCACATGTTGCAAGCTTATACCAAAATGAGCCTGAACCACCTAACATATATTAGTGACCTGAAGTGAGAGAGGCGAAAAAGGAGAACAATTATATGCAATCGAAAATTCGTTGGTGGTAGTTAAAGAGGCACCTAATAGCAATTAAGGACAAACTATTGACAGTGGGAGCATGAGAGTTAGAAGCTATTTAGTTACCCAATGGAAGGAATGACAAGTTATATCAAGAAAATAACAATTAATGTTTTTCTTAAAATAATTGTGGTTTCCAGGGCGTCTTGCGGCCACCTCGAGTAGTCCCATTGGGTGCTTGCTATTTCACATTAGTACATGTAGCGAGTAATGCTACACACCGTGGCTTAGATAGATGTAGTGTTATTAAAAGTCATTGATCCGTCGATAAAAGGAAGAGTTATCGCTTTATGGATGAGGCCATGCACTTCACGACAATGTGTAGTTCAAACACTAATGCAAATGATTCTAGAAAGAAGTGATCAGTTCTTATGGATCTCAACTTTGAAGAGTTGAATTAATGTTGACGTAATTGTATTGTATGTTGAATTATAAAATTAAATATTTTAATTTGACCTTTCTTATAAGTAAAAGGACCATATAATTATATACTAGATTCAATATTTGTTATTTTTAACTTTTTTGTAATTCTGCACTTCACTTCAAAAAAGGGTTCACTTCATGTCCCATGGAGCTTGTTGTTTTCTTTTTGTGATTATTACATCGAAACATTGAGATGTATTGAGTTCACCTAGTATTGCCTATGCTAGGATTAGATCCACTCTCTTGAAGCCAATATCAATTGACTTTTTGGGTATATATAAGGCCTAAGATCTTCACTGCAATCACTACGTGGTGGAATGATGAGGTGCATAGAGCTATTAAAGTAAAAAGAATTTGTTACAGAAAGTTACCATTGAATAGTATAAAGGGCGAAGAGAAAATATAAGACGGCAATTAACAAAGTTTGGGTAAAGCTTTAGACGACTTGTATGGTGTACCAAAAGTTAGGACGTAGAAAGGGAGAAAGGAATGCTTAAGCTAGCAGGACTAAGAGAATATATGGGTACAAACTTGAAATAAGTTAAGTTTATTAGACGATTCCGCAAGTTTTGACTAGAGATGTAAGATTAGAAAGACGAAAATGCTATTTCAATCAATTGCTCAACACAATTTATGAGATAACTCTACAAATTTCCATACATTTGTGATAGACAATCTTAAGCCTCAAACCTAAGAAAGTTGTTCTGCAGTATTCTTGTAAAGGTTTGAAAGTGTCTAGTAGAGGTTGAGCAATATAAATAATCCAGTTAATAAATATCTTTTATTAATGAATCAGATGAAAGGAATATTATCCTAATGAAATCATGATTCTTCCCTTTATCAATATTTGAGATGCTTGGTTGTGCCAATTCCCCTTGTTGACACTATGACTTTTATGCCCGGTGACAATTCGAATCTTATGTTCTTTAGATACACTAATTGTCCGCTGGTTGTCTGGTGGTGGAAGGAAGAGGTTAGTTTTAGATACACAACTTGTCTGCCAGTTGTCTGGTGGTCAAAGGAGGAGGTTAGTTCATAACTATGAAAGTCGAAGACGAATTGAGGAAAGCAGCTATAGAGCATCAGATAAGGAATAGATTTAGGCAACTTAATTGACCTACCGGAATCTAAAGAAGGGGTACCACTTATGTGGAAACTTGCCAGTTTCCAATCGAAACTCGATGCTATCTTAACACAAGGGCCAATGTCCACCATTGAAAGCGGCATCTCTATTTGCACTCATTTTAGAAATACAAATGAGTGAAGAAAGTGTATCTTAGTTCTGGCTAGACAAATGGACCGGAGATTCCACTTTGAAAGAAGCCTTCCCAAATATATTTAATATTTCCTGACATCCTAATTATTCTGTTTCTCACCATAGGGACGATAACTCCTGGAACCTGAACCTAAGAAGATATTTGCAAGATTTGGAATTTGAAGAGTTATTGGATCTTCCCAAAAGCTTAGAAAACTGCAACATGGACATTCAAAGCAGCGATAAGTTAAAATGGGGCTTCAATAATAAAGGTTTGTACACAATCAAGGCAGGATGTGAACACTTGAGCTCCGATAAGATGATGATGATCTATGGACCTGGAAATTAGCCTGGAAGACTTAACTTCCCCCTAAAGTCTCATGTTTTTCTTGGACAACCTTAATAGGAGCATGCCTCACCCAAGACAAAATCTTTTTTTTTCCCTTAAATAAAGGTAACTTTATATTTACAATTACTTCATCCAATAGGCTGGATGGAGCAGGATTTTACAAAAACCACCAAAGAGATGGGGGACCTTCCAGAATTAAAAAAAAAAGAAATTTTACAATTTTCCTATGAGCTCAACTAAAGCTACTGTCTCCCCCACCCATTCCCGTTTACACCAAAAATATAGAAAAGTAAGACATTTCATCTTAATCTCTTGGTTGCTGCTGGCTTTACCATCAAAACATCTAGCATTCCTTTCCTTCCAAAGAGTCCACCAGATGCATACTGGAATGCTCTGCCACCATTCTTTACTTTTCCTTCTCCTTCCAATCTCTTTCCAATTGTCTAACAGCTCCCAGGCAGTCCTAGGCAGCACCCAGCTCACACCAAGTATACAAAAGAACATGCTCCACAGATGTACAACTGTTTTGCAGTGTAGAAACAAGTGACTATTTACCTCTGTTTCTTGATCACACATAAAACAGCTTGAGCAAATTTGCACACCTCTTCTTTGTAAGACCTCATGTGTTAAACAAGCTCTTTTGACCACCAACCAAGCAAAGAAAAATACTTTTAGTGTACATCTGACCTTCGATATTAGTTTCCAGGGTCATTTAATGGTTAGTGACTGCCTGTTGTTCATCCTCCAGTAGCATGATTTTTGTGTGAAGATACTCTTGTTGTGCAATTTCCAGATTGGAGTATCTGATCTCACTGATGTACTTGGGAAAAGACTTAGCAGTTGGAGCAGACTTGTATGCTATCTATTTCTGAGCCATTCAGCTCTCTTCTAAAAATTAAGTCCCAATCTTGTTGGCTCCAGACTTTGTGATACAGGGCCTGATTTTTGAATGCTTAGTATGTATAGATGAGGAAAAAGGCTTCTCAAGCTTTCTTCTCCTACCATACTTCATTCCAAAAATAAGTTCTCAACCCATTCCCTACTTTGATGGAGATGTTAGCATTGAACTGAGGCCATAATCTTCCACTAGTCTTCCACACACTACATCCAAAGGTTCCCATGGCTTCCTCAGTTGTCCACCAGTTGAGGGATCCATATTCTTCATTAATGAGCCTTCTCCACAATGCCATGTCTTCTATGCCAAACCTCCATAGCCACTTCTGTAGCAAACACACATTCTGCATACTGAGGTTCTTAATACTCGCACCCCCTTGTTTTTTGCTTAAGAGTTACAACTTCCCATTTCACCAAATTATGACCTCTTTTCTCTTTGTTTCCTTGCCATAAGAAGGACCTTCTTACTCTATTAATCTTCTTTTCAATGGTCTTTGGGATAGAAAAGGGACCCCTCATATATGTGGGGAGTCCATCTAAAACAGACCTAATGAGTGTCAGTCTCCCTTCCAGAGATAGATATTGGCTTTTCCATCTTGCTAATCTCTTTTCACATCTTTCCACCACCTCATTTCACACCTCCAATTCTTTTATTTTAGCCCCCAGTGGCATTCCTAGGTATTTAGTAGGTAGAGAGGAAACCCAGATTTTCAGCAAGGTTCTGCATACCATCAACTTGATTAATGGGAAGAGATGGCTTTTGTGCCAGTTTACATGTAGACCAGAGATACCTCTAAATATGGTTAGAATTGCCCTTAGGGGCCTAATCTGGCTCACCTCTGTGTCACAGAATATCAAGGAATCATCAGCATAAAACAAGTGGGTGATTGCCAGTGTTTCACCCCTAACTATTTGAGCTTTAAATCCCCTTATCCACTCATTAGCTTTAGCTATCCTGATCATGTGGTTTAGTCCCTCCATAGCTAGCAGGAACAAGAAGGGTGACATAAGATCACCTCGTCTCAGTCTCCTCTGTGATTGGAAGAAACCTTCAGCACTATCATTGATTATGAGGGAGAGAATTTGACACTGGATTTACGTAATCTGATCCAGTTCATCCATTTGTCACCAAGCCCCATATCTTTCAGGATTTTGAGTAGGAATTCCCAGCTAACATGGTCGTATGTCAATATCAAGTTTGCAATGTATCCTTGGTGTACTCTGCTTAATCCTTGAATCCACCAACTCATTAACCATCAAGGCTGCATCCATGATCCGCCTTCCTTTCAAGAAAGCTAGTTGATGATTGTCCACCAGTTTTCCCATAACAGTTTTCGGCCTTTCAGTGATAAATTTCGTTATGATTTTGTACACTCCCCTTAGTAAGCTGATAGGTCTGAAGTCCTTCAGTTCCTTTGCTCCTGGCTTTTTTGGAATAAGGGCTATGAAGGTGGCATTCATTGCATTTTCAAACAGCTCATTCTGATGGAAGTTCTGAAGTGTAAGCATGAGGTCTTCTTTTAATATTTCCCAGCAACTTTTGAAGAAGCTCATGGTGAAACCATCAGGCCCAGGTGCTTTGTCTCCATCACACTGTCTCACAATCTGAAGCACTTCTTCCTCGGTAAAAGGCCTTTCTAACCATTCTTGCTCTTCATGAGTGATATTAGGCATTCCAGCAGGTCAAAAGTAGGTCTCCATTGCTCTGGCTCTATGTACAGCTTCTTGTAGTAATCAACCATGACCATCTTAATGTCTTTTGACTCTCTGACTTCTTCCCCCCTTACCACTAGCTTATCAATTGTGTTGTATCTCCTATGAGCAGTGGCTATTCTCTGAAAGAATCTAGTATTGTTGTCCGCTTGTTTCAGCCATTGAATTCTTGATTTTTGTTTCCAACTAGATTCTTCCTTTTTAGAGAAATCCTCCATCTCTACTAATAGTGTAGCCCTTATCATCATCTCATCTTCAGATAGGTCTCTGTTGTCTTGTATCTCATCCAGATCAGCCAACACCTCAAGCAGATTCCAACTGTGAGAAGACAAAATCTTATGAGAAGAAGATTCCAACTGGTCAATAGGTGTTACATGTGACAGTCAACATCAGAAAGTATCAACAGCCTTATGCTTCACTGTCCTTTTGCAATAGACTTTGGGAACATGTTCCTAGCCTTTTTTGGTATAAACTGGTCTATGCCCTTTAATATCAGAAATGCTTACACTAGTTGGAGTTCTATGAAAGTTAAAAAATCTATCAGGAAAAATCAGGATCATGTCCCCAACTTGTATTTTTTGGTGTATTTGGAATGGAAGAAACAAGAGATTTTTCGATGGGGGTTTCAACTCCTGTATGTAAGCTGAAGGCTATTTGTTTGATTAACCTTTTTAGTTGGGCCAACTCTTTCCCTGTAGATAACTTAGATCACTACCTGGATTTTATCAGCTCCTTAGCTCTATAAGCTTTTTGTACCTACTGAGCTGACATAGCTTTATAAGCTTTTTGTACTCAGCGAGTTGACAGATCCCCCTTTGTATCTTTGCATCTACTGGATGCCTTAGTGAAATCTCATTTCATCAAAAAAGTGTATGTTAGTTCTGATATACAAGAGCAAAGCAGATATCTCAAAGTTACAGGAGTTGTCACAATATTGAAATTATACGTCACTTCAATGAAATTTCAGGAAAGAGTGATAGACTATAGACTTGGGCTAGTTTGGATTTATGCTTGGTAGATCTGCCACCGATTTTTGTTAAGATTGATAAAAATTTATAGGAAGAGGAAGAAGGATCTCCACAAGATATTCATTGAGCTAGAGTTTGCATGAATCTGCCTTGAGTCAATACTTGGTAACACAAGGCATGCTTATCAAACGTATACCCAACTTGATAAAACTCTTACTACATTCTGGTTTAGCTCTGTTGTTCCTCCAACCTTCATTTATAGTTTCTCTTTTCTTTGACTTCATTCAGTGGAGGTTCTTTCTTTAGGGTGAAATTGAATGAACCTGTGTAGCAGCGTTTTGAGGGGCATGAAGCAAGAGATAGCAACAAGGCCCTGCTTCTCTTGAAGCGTAAAAGCGAAGCGCTTGCTTCACCGGTGAAGCGAGCACAATTTTTAAATAATGACCAAAATAAACTTTGCACGGAGACGATATATATAAGCAAATGTTCAATTTAAATACTGATAAGTAGATAGTACAAAATTCTCCATAGTACAAGAAAATTCAACATTAAAACATAAATTTTTGCAATTCTTCCATCACATGAGCTGGGCAACTTGGACAAGCGGTGACGTTTGGATTACCACCTATGGGATGATGTTTGTGATGATAAATTCCCCCTTACCAAAAGTCTGAATATAAGTCTTGTCGGTATTGCTAACTTTCTGCGCATACATCTAAGCCGGGTCTTTCTTTTGATCTTGTGATGCCATTTACAATCTTTAAGAGCTAAAGAATTAAAAATCATTTACTTTAATTTTAAACAAAGTCCACTGAAAATGGACTCTATTTGGATAGAATTAAAATTCAGCTACTTTAATTGAAAAAAAATTTCACTGAAAATGGACTATTTGAAAAAATAATAATTTAGATTTCAGCTACTTTAACTGAAATTCAGCTACTTTATTTACAATCTCTTAAGAGCAATGAAAGAGTTAAAACAAAGATGATGAAGAAAAAGAAAAAAAATAACAGGAGAAACCGAGAAGAATAAAAAGGAACTGAAAAGATGCCGCTTCTGAATAACCTAACAGGAGAGCAGAGAAGAAGGGGGAAAGAACAGGTGCAGCAACAATTACATGCTTTGCATAGCAGAGAAGAAGAAGAAAAAGGAGGATGAGAAAAGAAAGAAATCATACCTGAAGACCATGGCTCAAGTTCTGATGTCACGAAATATGGAGGTTCTGAACGTCACGACTGTGTTTTCTTTAAAATTGACCCTTTTAAAACTGTTCTATAAAAAGCGCATGTTTTTCTTGGCTCGCGCTTCTGCACTTCAGGGAATGGAGCGCCTGTTTCTGCTCACCTCTCTTGCTTCAGGCCATTGAAGCGTTAGATCTTCTCATTGCTTCGCTCCACCACTTTAAGCGGTGAAGCGCCTACTTTTCTAAACACTGCTATGTACATAAGCTACCCTTAGACTTTTGTTTTGATTTCTTCTAATAAGCATTCATTTCAGAGTACAGAGTGAACTAGTGACTAATTTCAAGTGTATTTGCAGGATGTTTCAGCAGGTAGGAAAATCCTATTGGCCTTTCAGACACTTGGAGTTGTCTTTGGCGACGTGGGGACGAGTCCCTTATATACCTTCAGTGTGATGTTCAGCAAGGCCCCTGTCCATGGCAATGAAGATGTTCTTGGTGCATTATCCTTGGTTTTGTATACCTTAATCCTCATTCCTTTGGTTAAATATGTTCTTATTGTTCTTTGGGCCAATGATGATGGTGAAGGTGAGCTGATGTTTGAAATTTGGCAAGTTGTTTACATCATTATGCTCCATATTTTGTGTCTTCTGATTCACGCAATGACTTTGGTTAATAACTGCAGGTGGTACTTTTGCTTTGTACTCATTGCTTTGTAGGCATGCTAAGGTTAATCTTCTTCCAAACCAACTTCCATCAGATGCTCGAATATCAGGCTTCAGACTGAAGGTTCCATCTCCAGAACTTGAGAGGTCTTTAAAAATAAAAGAAAGACTTGAAGCTTCATTGACATTGAAAAAGCTTCTTTTGATATTAGTTCTTGCTGGTACTGCTATGGTGATAGCTGATGGAGTCGTTACACCTGCTATGTCAGGTATCTGTAGCCTTTTTCTTACCTGCTAAATATGTGGGTTGGGGGAAGCAGGGGTACTGCCTTTTGGTTCTCAGAGGTCCGTTTCTTCTGAATGAATTAGCTATTATTTCCTATTTGAAGTTTAAGTTTCTTTCAACTTATGTTGATGCAGTAATGTCTGCTGTTGGTGGTTTGAGAGTTGGAGTCTCTGGGGTTAAGCAAGGTAATGTAATCTTGCTTATTGTTCACTACTCTGAATATATGTGATCTGCATGTTTTGTGATCCCTTAATTCTCTATCAGTTCAACATGCTTTCTATAAACTGAAAACAGTATTCTGGTAAATAGGTTACCCGTAATTTCTATTGTATCATTCCTTTGCGACATCCATTACAATTGGAATGACACAAGGAAGATTAGTGTGCCACATTGACGATGACATGCACAAACTGAGGGAATGGTCCATGATTGTTCTTAAATGCGGTTTGCTTATGTGAACATGAGGTATAGACCTCATTGACATTGCCTAGCTCAGTAATGAAGGAATTTGTGGTTATATTACATTGTGTACTTTTTTGGTTTTTGAGAATTCGTACAATATAATAATTCTGCTGCTCAAGATTGCTAAGGAAGCACAGTTGTGTGAACCCTGATAATTTCGACTGACAACACTGATTTGAAGATGCTATACCTTGTACCGTGAGGTGTTAGATTTAACGTATGATAATTAGATGATAGGATGGATATGATTTGCTCTTCCTACCTTATGTGATATCTTTATGCACTTGAAGTCCTTTTAGTTGTTAGATTTCTTATACTCTAATGTCTTTTGCAGATCAAGTTGTGATGATCTCAGTGGCATTTCTTGTAATTCTGTTCAGTGTACAGAAGTACGGGACAAGTAAAATGGGGCTTTTCGTCGGTCCTGCTTTGTTTATATGGTTCTGTTCCCTGGCTGGCATTGGCGTCTACAACCTCATTAAGTATGATTCTAGGGTTTGGAAGGCATTTAACCCAGTTCATATATACTATTACTTTAAGCGCAATTCAATGAAGGCATGGTACTCGCTTGGGGGTTGTGTTCTTTGTGCAACAGGTGAACTCTTGACAATGGATGTTATCAATAGTTGATACTGAGCTTGTAATCGGAATCACACACAAAAAAATGCACTATTATGTGCTTCCTTTTTTATTTTGTTTGTTCTTGGGGTTACTTGAGTGAATACAGGTGTTCTTTCTTCTTTATTAAGAAGATTTTGAAACACAGCGAGCTTTACTTTCTTATGTTTGGACTCTCTATCTTTGCATGTACTCTTACAGCATGAGATGTATTTACAAGATCACTTCACTAACTTCTATATGCAAATTTATTCACTTCTGCAGAAAAATTAAGTTCTAGAACTGACGAATCAGACCTTGAGTGGCTAGTTAAAGAGAACTCCCTTGAAAATAGGTTGTGGGATGAACTTGTGTCAGCTTTAGGAAAAAAACAAAAGACTTGCACTTACCATGGAATATGGATACCGCCCCTAAGTTGCTTCCTCTAAGAAAGATGATTATCTTCTTGTTGAGATGCTCTTGACATCTTTCATTGAACTACAAGTTGCTTCTAGTTTTCCTTTCCTTTTTACCCTTAAATTGCAATTCTTGTGATTAGAATATGCATTTTTTTCTTTTCTTCACATTGTATATGCATAATTTAGTGGAGTATAATTCCAAAATTGGATGATTTATGCGAATTCGGTGCTCTTGCAGCTCAGACTCAACTTGAAGTTCTCGGTAATGCATTGTGCTAGTTTTAGTGGTGCTACTCGGAACATTATGATAGTCCTTTGGTTCATATGTCATTACTCGATTCCTAGTTTTATTATAGGGATCCAATTATATTTTTTATGACAGTGTCCAGGTCAGCTTGTGCTCACCTCAACTATCCCACTAGGTACCTGCTACCTTCCACCAACACATGTACCGGGAAACTATGCCCACTAATGCTTAAGCAAGTGAGAAGAAATCACCTAGTTTTATTTGCCTCCGCTGTAATTTGAACTTTAGACCTCATAGTTCCCCTTCTATTTTATTGACTACTAAGCTACACCTCTGATTGCTCAGGAATCCAATCTCCGTCTTATAACTCTTTCTACCATACGTTGTATAAATTTAATTAAGTATTAAGAAAATAATATGACCTGTTGTAATGGCCCAGGCCCAACTACCAAGGTATTGTTTTCTAAGGCTCAACCTTTGGGGCCTCATTGCTTTGTCCCCTTGATTTTAACTCCAAAGGCGCCTCAACAACTGAATCCTGAACTTGTCATTTGACCGTAACTTTTCCCTCTCATTTTGATGTGCGATCTACCTGAGGTAAACTTTACGACACCCCCTTTCAAATTCAACAATGAGTGGTCTGTGGGCTGTTTGACTCATATCCTTAGATATTCGGCGTCCTCAGTCCTCACATAGGTTTTCTTCATCACTAGACTAGTGGAGGTATCGACTTTGATACCACTTGTAACAACTCAAACCCAACTGCCATGGTATTGTCATCCATCCTCTAGGGCCTCGCGATTTTGTCCCCTTGGATTTTACCAAAAAGGCGCAGTTGAATCCTGAACTCGCCCTTTTATGACCCCTAACTTTTTCCCCATTTCGATGTAAGATTTGTCTAAGGCAAGCTTCACAGTGAACCCTCTTTTGAGTTCAACTGTCCACGATTCGTGGATTGTTACACCTGTTGTACGTTTTAACGAAAAGGAGGTGGATGTGGCCTTTGAGTTGCCAATAATAAGGCAATATGAGAAATTGATTTATGTCAAAGAGTTGCAGAGGAAATTTATGTATGTACAATAATTAAAAACCATTCTTGAAAATGTGCTTGTGAAGCATGAAGGTATAACAATATCATTTGAACCAAATAGTCCTTTTGAATCTTCACCTGTCCAGCCTTCTTGAGTTTTGGTCTAAGCAATCATTTTCTCCTTTCTTATCCAAACCTTTTTTTCAAGCGTTTTGATTTGGCCTCTTTAACTTTTGGAAGGTTAGCTTGTTAGGTCAAGCTTCTAAAATCTGCTTGTTTTGATTTTTTTTGTCAGAAGTGTTTCAAAAAGTATGTTTGGAGAGTAGCAGTTTGTGTTTGGTTAATCAATTTTAAAAGCATTTTTGTCAATATCAGAGCAGCAATTTGTCCTTGCCAAGTATCTAAAAGTGCTTCCTGGGAAAGTTATTTTTTAAAGCTTGACAACTTTTACTACTACTCAAAAACACTTTTTTTCCTAAAAATTTGGCCAAACACCTTTAACCACAACAACATATCCAGTGTAGCCCCACAAGGGGGGTCTAGGGAGGGTAGGATGTACTCAGACCTTACCCCCTTGCTCTGTGAGATAGAGAGGTGGTTTTTGATAGACCCTCTGCTCAAAAGAAATGTTTCCGAAGCAAAACTAAAAGAATAATATGACTACAAAATAGCAAGATACAAAGCAAATGAGATAAGTAGTAATACACAGAAAAATAAGAGACTACGCGACTACTAAATATCCCCAACCTCTCGCACATAAAGTACGACAACACTCTGCTACTTACTAGCCTTCTACGGTTCTATCCTAATCCTCAACCTCCAGACCTTCCTATCTAGGGTCATGTCCTCGATAAGCTGAAGTTGTGTTATGTCCTGCCTAATTACCTCTCCCTAGTTCCATTTCGGCCTATCTCTACCTCTCCTAACTCCCGTTATAGCCAACCACTTACACTTCCTTACTAGTGCATCCGTGCACCTCCCGTCACATGCCCAAACCATCTTAATGTCGCTTCCCTCAACTCTCTAAAATAAGCACTTAAAAAAAAATATTTTTGGCTTCCCAGAAGCTTGGTCGAACAGGCAATAAATTCCAATAAAAGCTTTGAGTAGTTTTGATTCACTATATGCAGCAGAAGGAGATTAAGCTTGTCTCTGGGTCGGTTTGTTTTCTTGGGGTAAACCATAACTGAATGCTAGTCTCCATTTGTTCTTGCATTGTCCATTAGTGATTGTGTCCTGGTAAAACTTGTTTATGTTTAAGGATTTTTCTGTTTGAAGAACTAAGTTTTAGGGTTTGGTCTAACCAAGTTAGGTGCAGCTGTTCCATTTTCTTTGCTAAAACATACACTCAAATATTTAGGACAAGTACACAGATGAAACACATGTAAGATAAATTTTGACATTCCACCTCTCTTTTGAGAGATAGATCAATTGCTTAAATGTTTCCACTTGGCATAGATATTAGCAATGGTAATTTCTTGATGCATTTTCCCTACTTGGATGAAGACATCTTATACTCACCTTTTATCTCACATGTTTTTCTCAACTGTTGACATTTTCTTGGCCTTTCAAAGAAATATACTTCAGTGTGTGTCCGCGAGCATTTCTTTTCTCTATTTTCTTGTTCTTTTTTCTCCATGAATTTTAAGAAATATATATAATTCCTCAATCTTCTTCCTTTTTTGGGGTCAACTTTGTTGTTCTATAATATCGTTTTTGTCTCTACTTCTGGGATATAAAGCTGATCATCATTTCTAAAACTCAGGTTCCGAGGCAATGTTTGCAGATCTCTGTTATTTTTCTGTGAGATCAGTCCAGGTATGCAGCGGCAGATCTGGTGATAGGATTTGTGGCTGGGTTTGGGGGTGGAGTTGGGTGGTAGGAGGCGTATTATAATTATACCTACCCCTTTTATATTCTTGATAGTTCTTTTTTTTTTCCCCGATTTCACAAACATTTATTGAGTATCAAACTTCTTGTTTACAGCTTACGTTTGTGTTCCTTGTGCTGCCGTGCCTTCTGTTGGGTTACCTTGGTCAAGCTGCTTATCTTATGGAGAACCATGCTGACACAACACAGGCTTTCTTCTCTTCTGTGCCAAGTAAATTTCTGGTTCTGTTCTTACCCTGATAACCCTTGTTTACTTTACTATGAAAAATAATGATAACACTAACTATCAATATAATTAAACTTGCAAGTGATCCTTAATCTCTATGTTTTCGGTGATAAAAGTTTATGAATCCAAAAGGTGTAAAAACCAAGTTTTTTGTTGAAAATTTCCAATCATGATGCAGGTGGAGCTTTCTGGCCCGTCTTCTTGATTGCTAATGTAGCTGCATTGATTGCCAGTAGAGCGATGACCACAGCAACTTTCTCTTGCATTAAACAATCCACAGCCCTAGGCTGCTTCCCTCGCCTTAAAATTATTCATACGTCTCGAAAGTTCATGGGCCAAATATATATCCCAGTGATGAACTGGTTTCTTCTTGCATTGTCCTTGGTGATGGTTTGTTCTATCTCAAGCATATATGAGATTGGAAATGCTTATGGTAATGCCTGGTTCCTTGTTCATTAGAACTTCTTTATGTCTTTGCTACCATTTTGTGGTTCTTTTCTTGTGGTCTTTCTGATATTACTACTTGGATGTATGTAGTGCATATGTTGAAGGTCTTGATATTTATATTTTTCAATAAGGCCCCTTCTGTTTTCATTTAGATTAAGACGTCTGAATCTGAATATAACATATGAATATCAAGATGTTGTCTTTAGATCTGAACACTAAATAATTATGTTGAAGGTCTTGATATTTATATTTTTCAATAAGGCCCCTTCTGTTTCTTACTTAGATTAAGACGCCTGAATCTGAATATAACATATGAATATCAAGATGTTGTCTTTAGATCTGAACACTAAATAATTAGTACTGTTTTTTTTCCAGTATCTGAATGAGTATAATGTCTACACTTTTATTCAAATTAAATAATAATAGTTAATTATATTAATAAAATGTTATAGAAAATCTTAAACAAAATAAAATCAACCATAAGCTCCCTATTCTTGTACAATCAAATACACAAGAATGATACAACTGAAAAAAAAGAAGTCAAAAGATCTGAATAGGAGGTTAAATTCTAGATTTCCTATTTCATGACTTCAATCATTTTTGTAATTTGCAGAACTTCTTTCCAGTTTGTGGACATAACGATCCCATTAGGTTTCACAAAGAATTTAATCGTGGCTCTTTCTGGTGTCATCGCTGGCATCTTGGTAAATATCTCAGAAACATTTTTTTAATGGCTGCATCTCTATCCAAATTATCTTCTTTTTCCTCCCTTTTCACTTGAACCTCTAGCTTATCCCAAATTCACTTTTTAAGGAAATAGATTCAGTATTCATTTGTCTTCCAAATCCCTAAAATCCACCTCGCCAACTCAAATTGTGAGAGCCACCAGTTCCATCGGTGGTCTTCTATGTCCACTGTCCTCTGATACGCCATATTCACCCAGTAGGCCCTATCTAGACCATCAAATATCAGACTACGCCGCCCCATTTGGCTGATATGGACATCCAATGAAACTTGGGGCAAAAATACTGACAAGAGAGGTGAGATGAAGATGGAGATTGGCGGTAAACGATTCCTTCATGGGGGAGATAGATTGGAAAATAAAAAGTTTAATAATAATAATAGAATGTAATATCAAAAATTAAAGATCAAGTATTTTAAGGGTCCGAATGATATTAAGACCTTTTTATCGTTTTGATTCATTCAGACCCATTCAGATCTATTAAGATGTTTTGAAGTGAAAAAGTAAATGTACTTAATGGGCTAATATCTAAATGATTCTGATTCAGACCTTCATTAAGTGCAAACAAATGAGGCCTAAGTGTTCAAGGTCGTCTGATACAACATTTAAATGCCTTTTTCATCTACAGTCTTGTTTTGACTTTTGGATTACACCAAACTAATGTGAGATATGTCAAATCTCTGGGCAGACATAAATCCCTTTCTGTTCTTCTACGAATAGTATTATGATTAGTATCATTTGGATGGACTCAGATCCTTTCATGTAGAGAAGTTTTCTGATGGGTTTTGAATTTGCATTAAATTCACCGACCTTCTTGCATGGATTTGGGCTTGTTTATAGATCCTGTTTGACTTTTGATTCTCCAAACTTAGAAGTTATATTGATTGATCTGGTGTTTGAAAATATAAACCCTCCAATTGCAGCATGTTGTCTAAATTATCCATGAAATGCTGCAGTTTTGATCACTTTAGTAGTTATCATTTTATTCTGTTCAGTTATTTGAGCTTTGTCATCACCAAGTTTTAATTAGTTCGGATACCAGTATTACTTAACTAGAAACTGGCATGCAGATAATCATTGAGGGGAGCATTCAGAGTAACTACTTGAACCTTTTGAAAGTTGAATTTTGTAGGAGTGCATTTACTAGGAAAGAAAAAGAGATGAAAAGGCATCTATTAGAAAAAGAAAAACAACTTAACATCCAATTTCTTGTCCTTCATTATTTTTTTGTTGTCATAGTCTTGCAATTTTAAACTATGCACTTGATCTTGCTCAGCTTTTGATCCATGTTCAGTCAAATGTGTTACTTGAAATTGGATGGAGGAAGTAGTATTGAACTTGCAGGTCATGACTCTTAATGCTTTTCAGCTGTTAAACAGGGATCTAAATATATCAAAGTGTACTATACCAATTAGTTCCATAGGATATAGTACATGTAATGACCATTTATTTGTTCGTGATGAAACTGAAAGTACTTAAGATATATGGTTTTGGCCTGTTAGGTAAGATAGCAGAAGAATATGCAGATGTTGCTTGGATAGTTGGATTTCAATTTAGAGGTCCTGATCAATTTAACTAGTAAAACAATGGGATCCTTCCAATTTTAATTAATCGATTTATACACTGCATTTTTAGATGAAGATTGCTTGTTCTACTCTGATGCATATCCTGTCTGACAGGAATAGCCGAGCTTGGTGTGATGATGATGACAACAATACTCGTTACTATTGTCATGCTTCTGATATGGCAGATCAACATCATCATTGTGCTTAGTTTTGTTGTTATCTTCCTGGGATTGGAGTTAATATTTTTCTCGTCAGTTTTATGGAGTGTGGGAGATGGAAGTTGGATTATTCTGGTTTTCGCTGTAGTCTTGTTTTTTATCATGTACATATGGAATTATGGAAGCAAGCTGAAGTATGAAACTGAAGTCAAGAAAAAGATGTCTATGGATTTGCTATGTGAACTAGGCCCCAACCTAGGAACAATCAGAGCTCCTGGAATTGGCTTGCTTTATAATGAACTGGCAAAGGGCATACCTGCTATATTTGGACATTTTCTCACCACTCTTCCTGCTGTTCATTCGATGATAATTTTTGTTTGCATAAAATACATTCCTGTTCCTGTAGTACCTCAGAATGAAAGGTTCCTGTTTCGCCGGGTCTGCCCCAGAAGCTACCACATATTTCGTTGTATTGCCAGGTATGCATGCTAAATTTTTTTCGTGTCCGTTTGTTTGTTTAGACTATGTGGTCTGATTTCTGTGGCTAAGGAGAAGTTAGTATAAACTTTACAAAAAAGACTGTTGCATTACAGTTGATATCTGAAAATAGATGTGGTATTTGGACAGTTACCTGTGAGTAACCGGGACCTGTTGTATCTTCAAGTGAATACCTATGTTGTGATACCTTATTTTTGTCTGCAAACAGGTTAAATTGCCTAACTCCTATTGGTAGTTCTTCTGTCATGATTCTTTTTGGACCCATGCTTTGGATACTGATGAGTTTCGACAGTTTCCTTTGTATAGATGCATTTTCTTTGCTGCATTTGTTGTGTGTCTTTGCCGTGGAACTTGGCTACTAATATTTCGATCCGAACTCTTTGGAATGACAGATACGGTTACAAGGATGTTCGCAAAGAAAACCACCAGGCTTTTGAGCAGCTACTGATTGAAAGTCTCGAGAAATTCATCCGTAGAGATGCTCAGGAGCGGTCACTTGAAAGTGATGGCAATGGTGAATCAGACTCTGAAGAAGAGGATGCCTTTTCAAGGGTCCTTGTTGCTCCCAATGGGAGTGTTTACTCACTTGGTGTTCCTCTTTTAGCTGATTTTAAGGACACCGGAAAGGCAGTTATGGAAGAAAGCACTTCAGATGAGCAGAAGGCTAGTCCTTCGTTTGAGTCGCTCTTGTCTGATGCTGAACAGTCCTTTGAGAAGGAGCTCTCATTCTTACGCAAGGCTAAAGAATCGGGTGTGGTTTACCTCCTTGGTCATGGAAATATTAGGGCAAGGAAAAGTTCCTGGTTCATCAAGAAGCTTTTCATAAATTACTTCTATGCTTTCCTTAGAAAGAATTGCAGGAGGGAAATTGCCAGTTTGAGTGTACCACACTCGCATTTAATGCAGGTTGGCATGACATATATGGTGTGAGAATTAGCTTTCTGGAAAATGCCCATACTGATATATTTTGGTGAAAAGGCAGTTTTAGTGTCAAATTGTTGTTGGTCCCCCGAATCAAAGTGATGAGTGCAGACAAGTGTCCATATGTCTTCCTTGCACACGCCAGAGCTGAATTGAAGTTCCCCCCTCTTATAGCATGGGAGTCTTTGCACTGATCCAGTTATTGTAATGAATTTATCGCCATAGTCATTTCGATCTCATTCTAACACTTCTCGACCCCTCTACTTATTCAGTTCCTTTCCATCTATTGATGCTAGACGAGCAGGAATAAGTGAAGAACACACACAGTGACCGCCAAGATAGATGCAAACTCATAAATATTGTAATTCTTTTCTGTTACTTTTGCCCTTATTTTACAATTTTCTTGTCGAATGACCCTTAAATGTTAATGAAGTTTTCGCCGCATTGACTAGTTCATTCATCTTGGAGAATTTGTCTTGCTCTTTTCATGTTTTCTTTTGGTTTTGTTTGTTTATCATCTGTATGGATGGAATAGTAGCCTTTGTGATCTTGCAATTTGTGCCTCTATATTGTGCTGGATGGAAATGTGGGGCTGGATGTTGGATTTGAACGATCGGCCACAAATGGTTGAAATAACTGTGCACAGTCTATTTTGTATTTTCGTGGCATGATAGTTGTACTTGGAAATACTTGAACATCAAATTTTATGAAACTCTCTTGACTGGTCGTTTCTGTTCTTAAAACTCATATGGTTAACTGTTAGAAAGTGATTGACTGTTAAGACTCATTAGTTTTAACGTTCTGATAGTTAATCAAGGCGTTGTTTTTTCTTTGTTTTGGTTATTAATTTCTAAGCATGTCTACAAACAAAGAATGAAAAAGTAGTGAACCGAACAGAACAAGTTAAACCAAAATCTCTCTCTTTAGTAATCGCCCATCCTTTTAATTTCTCTCTATTAATCATCACTTAGGACACTTGAGTTTTATGTAGTTAAAACTTGTAATTATAGGAGGGTAACTAGTTCTTGTTCGACGTAGCTGTTGATAATACTCCTTTTATTGTGTGCAAGAGTGTCAACTTGCACCAAATGATACTGTGTATTACTTTATTTTCAAACATTCTTGTTAAGATGGCTACGAACAAAAATATACTCGAGGTAAAGGTAGGCTGAAAAAGAACTGGGAGAGGTGATTAGATAGGACA
>JACEIK010001716.1:93156-131607 GCA_018107945.1 Datura stramonium | reverse complement strand
AGGTGTAATTTGGGCGACATCAAATTTTGGCGCCGTTGCCGGGGAATACGGCTAAGGCTTTTGTTAATTGTGTTAACTTTACTATTGGTTCTTATTTCTTTATTTTATTTTTCTTTTGTTGTTTTGGTTGCTTAACAGGTCTTAGGTTTTATGCATGCCCGATAATAGAAGTCAAGGACATCCCTTGATACCAATTGATCACGAACTTGAGCTAATGTTGAGAAACCTGAGGAGAATGGCTAACATACATGAGCAAGAAACCGTGGATCAAGCCACAACATGGATATTGGCCGAAGAGCAAGATCGGGCTAGAGATCGTGAGTTAGCCAGAGTTGCTGAAGAGCAGCACCTAGCTGCAGAAGCTGAATGAGCTAGATGACCTAGAGTTCCAAAGCACCAGCGACACTAATATTTTGATGAGGAAGATGACGCAGACATAGATGAAGCTGGTGCCACTGGAGCGATAGTCCCTCATCCTTTGCCTGCTAGGGTAAAGTTTGATATTACAAGTGCAATGATTCAACTGCTAAATATGAAGGAAATATTTGCAGGTCATGCATCTGATGACGCCTATGCTCACTTGACAAATTTCATGGGTATATGCAAGGCATACAAGCAGCCAGGGGTTAGCCAGGACGCGATCAGATTCAGGTTATTTTCATTTTCTCTTGGGAGTGAGGCGACGATGTGGTTGGTTGAGCTGCCAAAAGACTCCATCACTACTTGGGGAGAGCTCAACAGAGCTTTTCTTAAAAGGTTCTTCCCACCATCCAAGGCGTTGCAGCTAAAGGATGAAATATACAACTTTAGGCAGCTAAATTCTGAGGCACTCCATGAGACCTGGTTGCGGTTCAACAAAAAGCTCAAGAAGGTGCCAAACCATAGGATTCTGGACGATACACTATTAGAGATTTTTTACCAGTCCCTGAATGCCAACACAAAGGCGGTTGCTGATACCGTCTCAGGAGGATCCTTCATGAGTCATACTTATGCAGAGGCTGTGGAGTTGTTGGACAGGATTACTAAAACCAACCGAGCTTGACACACTAGAGAGTCGGACGTTCCGACTGGTTCTTATATGGTTGGTATGTCTGCCGAACAACGGAGAAAAGAGGAGGAATATGACCAGGACATTGCAGAGATCAAGACCACCACCGGGTTACTTGCCAAGCACTTAATGGGAATGGGAGCAGAAAAGGTGAACGCTGTAGGTTCTCAGGGAAAGGCCCCAAGAAATGATAGGTGCGAATTTGAGTCTGAAGAAGATGTCGATTACTTGAATGATCAGAGGATGGGTTTCCGTACCAACACCCAAGGGTCTAACCAAGACTCTTGGCGTCAAGGTCAAGGGAACGAAGGTCGAAACTTCTACAAGGATAATAATTTCAACCGGGGCCACTACCGGGACAATGGGGACTGGAAAAAGCGAGAGGAGTTTAAAAATGATAGGGGTGGTCTGTATGTTCCTCCACGGAACCGAGAGCCAGAGTCAAGAGGTTCAAGGGTCGAAGATATGCTTTCCAAAGTGCTCAAGAAGATGGAGGCAACAGACAACCACTTTAAGGAGCTCCGCGTTGATATTTCTGGCTTAAACCAAAAGGTGGAGTCACATGCTGTGGCATTCAGGAAAATTGAGCAGCAGATGAGTCAGATGTCTGTTGTAGTGAATCAAAGGCAGAAAGGCACACTTCCTAGTAATACTGTTCAAAATCTGAAAAATGACGGTCACAGCATGTTGTCGCTACTAGGAGCGGGAAGGCCACAATGGATCCACCGAGGCCAGTCGTAGTTGAAGAGACAGAAAGACCCAGGTTGATAAATGATGATGATGTAGTGGATGTTGGCAACCCAACTTTGGTTGGGAACTCAGATGTGCAACCTGCTCCGAGTAGTGCAAAGGAGCAAGGAGATGGCCATGGGAAGGAGAAGGAGGCGCAACAAAAACTCAAAACAATTCCTAGACCTCCTTCTCCTTACCCCCAACGCTTAAATAAGAAAATTGAAGATGGAAAATATCAGAGGTTTATCTTTATGCTCAAGTAGCTGTCGGTGAATATCCCATTGGCGGAGGCACTTGAGAAAATGCCTGGATATGCCAAATTTATGAAGGACCTCGTCACCAGAAAGAGAATCAGATGTTTGAAACTAGTTGATAATCTGCACCACTGCGGTGCCATCGCTACCAGGGTCCTAGCACAGAAAAAGGAAGACCTAGGTGCATTTACCATACCTTGCACCATTTGGGAGGTTGAGTTTGCAAGGGCACTTTGTGACTTGGGAGCTAGCATAAATCTTATGCTGCTAGCAGTATTTAAAAAGTTAGGCTTGGGAGCCCCCACACCGACTTCGATGCAGCTACTGATGGCTGACCGAATAGTTAAAAAGCCGGTGGGAATTTTGTTTGATGTGCTATTCAAAGTAGATAAGTTCATATTCCCTGCATAATTCATGATTTTGGACTACGAAGTCGATTTAGAGGTCCCTATTATTTTGGGGAGACCATTCCTTGCAATAGGTAGGGCCCTAGTTGATGTGGGAGCAGGGCCGCTGAAATTTTAGTTAAACAAAAAAGAGGTTACCTTCAACATAAGTTGGACCATGAAACAACCCAAGGAATTCCGCATAGTTTCTGCATTGGAGGATGGAGAAGAGTCACTTGACGAATTCTGAGTAGTCAAGTGACTTGCGTCGTGCCGCAACGTTAAATTAGGCGCTGCATGGGAGGCAACCCATGGAGGTGTTTTTGGTGAAGTTTGAGTAGCTAAAACACCCACGTTGTGCCGCGACATTAAATCAAACACTTCTTGGGAGGCAACCCAAGTTGTAAATGTAATAAAAAGTTAGTGTTAATGTTTGTTGATGGGTGCAGGTGAATAAGATGGAAAATCTGAAGTTGGAACCAAAAACTAGAACTTCAGTTCTGGTGTAGAAAAATCACAAAACGAGTTGTCGCCTGACTTTACAACTCGTTTAGCCAGTCGTGAAGAGAACTGTAGAAAACAGGGGAGCAACGGGTGACTTCACAGATCGTTTCTCCAAGGAACGAATCATTTAGTCCCCCGTCAAGTACACTGGATCAAAGTTGAAACTTAAAGAAAAAGGGTGACAATAGATCACTCAACGAATCGTTGGGAAACCGAACGAGTCGTCAAGTGACTCGTCCTGAAACTATAACAGGGAAAGGACTACGACTCGTTGGGTAACACCACGAGTTATTACGAAAGTCGTCAGGTCCCCAGGTAAGTTGACCTAACCCGACCCAGGAATGTAAATTGGAATAAGTTACAAAATTAAAATTAAAAAACCCAATTACATACTCCCAATTAAACTCACTTCAATTTTCCCTCTTCTCTTCTTCCCCTTCTTCACGCAAACCCATCAAAAACACCTTTGAAATCACTTCATCACTCACTCACGGAAGCACAATCAATTGATATTGCACTCCACCACTGATAGCTTAACATTGTAAGTAATATTCCCCACACAAAAACTGTGAATAATTTTTTTTCATTCCATCAAGAACTTGCAAAGACCCATGTATGAGTGAGCTTTAATGCATTGTGATTTATATTATGTTCCTATGTGTCTTGTGATGTAAATAAACCCTAGGAAGTATAAATCATTGAGTTTCGATCATGAAATCACCTGGGTAGATGTTTAATTAAAGTTGTGTGATTGTGAAAGTGAGAACTGGAAAGAAGAAGAAGATGAACAAGAACTCTTGAGCACGAGCCACATCATGAGTCGTTGGGTCACCAAATGACTCGTCATGTAGCCCGTGCTGAGTGGGGAAAATAAACTGCTGAGGCAGTGTATTGACGAGTGACCTAATGACTCGTTGCCTCTGGTAACGACTCGTTGGGACAAATCATCAAGTACACTGGACCTATTTGAAAAATGTCCAGCCTGGGGTAATGAGTCACCTCACGAATCATTGCCAGAGGCAACGACTCGTTTAGTCACTCGTCTGGACCACTGGCACCAATTACAAATATTTTCTGTTTCATTTTCTCTTGTGTACTAACATGGTTTCCACAGGCACAATGGCTCCACGAGTCACACCAAAGAAGGGTCCAACCAAAAAGCAGGTACCTGAGCGCAGTCAACCATCATACAGAAGGTTGCGAGATGATCCATCCTCCTCTGAAGAGTCGAGTGGCTTTGAAGAGGAATATGAAGTGTCAGAGGAGTAGCTGGTGCAGAGGACGACCAGGGCTAGGGCTCAACAAAGTTCAAATCCGACAGCCCTGGTCGATACTCCCACTCCACTAGCAAGGGATCCGCCCAGCCACACTAATGAAAGCGTTAGGGCTGCTGTTGCACTTTTTCCGGAGGCTCCCACAGCTGCGCACAATATAGAAAGAGTTGATGAGTGACATGCCCAGCGGGGGACTCGGTCAATGAACTGACTGAGACATGGGGCACATCGAATGAGCAACTGCGAAATGTGAGGAGATGGTGTGTCCATGGCATGCGGGCTATATACAATCGGGATATTACTCCTAATGACAAAGACAATTTGAAGCGGAGCCTTTATGAGGAGCCAAGGCTAATCACCACCGATTTGAAAGACCTGCTAGAGCTACAGGCAGTATTTGAAAAATACAAGTTCGGGTGGTTGACAGAGCCTTCAGGTAGCTATAGCCCATGCCTGGTTCACGAGTTCTATGCAGCATATGCAACCACCTTGCATCGGTTGGCACTAGGAGGCCAGGATTGGAAGAAACGGCCTGCCTTGAATCAGGGGATGGTGCGTGAGACCTCAGTTTACATATCTGAGGAGACAATTTCCAGGATGCTGTACGGGCCAAAATATTGAGCCCGATGAACACGACAGAGTTTCATCATAGGTTATCCGAGTTGCAGAAAGTCAAAACAAAGAAGTTGAATAGCATGGAGCGGATACAGCAGTACACTTGGCTTTCCCGCATTATTGCCACAAAGGGGCCTTTAGTTGAATGGCTGCATGGTACTGAGTCACAGATAAAGAAGGCCACTTTGAATTTCCAGGCTAAATTTTGGTGGTCACTGGTGAGGCACAGGCTGGTACCAAAAAGCAATGACAATATAATCTCACCCGACAGAGAAACACTGGCAGCTAGCATCATGGAGGGGTACAAAATCAATTTCCCGCGGTTCATCATTGAGGACATTCAAGAGAAGGCTATAAATGATGGAACGATGATTCCCTTCCCAAGCTTGATTGATAGACTCTGTGGGGAGTCTCGAGTGCTAGAATTTCCATCAGTTGATCAGAGAGTGGTGGTTTAGAAGATTACCGATATCGGGTTGATTAGAGATGATACAAACCCGGTATCAAGGGCGAGGACTCAGGTATCTGCATCTGCTGGGGCGACCATAATAGCAGAGGCATTTGGTAGAGGGAAGTAGATCGATGTAGCACAGTTCGCCGAGTTAGCGGCCGAGCCCATTGAGGGCAGAGATATAGGTGGACAGACTGAGGCTATAGATGCAGCGGATGCCTCCACACCTACCGATGTTCCGAAATCATCATCTATAGAAACAGTAGCATCCAGACCATCAATCGCACCTCCATGATCCAACATAGCTGGCCTAGTCACGGTCTAACAGGATTTTTTGCTAGATATGGCTAGGCGGTTGGCTAAAGTAGAGAAGCAGCACGCACACATGGCTCTACAGGTCAAAGTCTTGATGGAGCAGGTTAAGCCGTGGGTGTAAAAGGAGTTGGAGACATTGTCCAGTTCGATGCATGGGAGACTGGATGCCTTTGAGAGAAGGATGGACGAGCGCCTTGCACAGTTACAGGTGCTAGAGTTATCTCGATGGTACGCAGAGCTGGGAGCATTACGATCTGAGGTGCGGGACTTGGCCGCACGACAGACAGCTGCGGTACCTCCACCGGAACTCCCCGTGATCGATGATGAGTTTGAGGAGAAACTACCACCTATTTTTAATTTCATCACAAAAGATCTGGTGGCACATGCAAAGGGGAAGAGTCCTCGTGAGGAGGCAAGTGATGATGTTTATACATCTATGCTCCGTCAACAAAAATGGGAGCAGAGTGAGATGGAGAGAGCACTTCACGAATAAAGAGAGGAGGCTCGACTGAGAGCCGAGACTGTGGTAGCAAGAGCTCGTGGTGAAGGAACGAGCTCAGTTGGATCTGAGAAAGCGCTGGTTCAAGCTGACAGTATTGGAGTTGATGTTGGAGGCATATCTACACCCCCCACCGACCAAGTAGCTGACACCTAGGTCGCACAGGTATGTTTCCTATTCCCTTAGTTTTTGTCTTGTATATATATGCGTCGAGGACAACGCATGCTTTTTTGATGGGGGTGGGGAGGGATACTTGCGCATTCTATTTTGTTGAACATAACCCGAGGGTTTTTCTTGCCAGATATCTTTTCCCCCGGGTGTTCTATATCTAGTAGAACTGACATGTTTAGGATTTTATTTTATGTTTTGGTTTTATTGTGTCAGTTAGAAGAAAGTTAGGAAAACTAAAAGCAGTCAAGAGATAAAATTGTTTGATATTTTGATTTTTGATGATTTGATACCCCTCTGATTTTTTTTTGTATATGTGTATGTGAGAGTTGACAATTATGACCTTTGTGAATCTTTGAATGGCATTGGAACTGTGAATTTGTTTACCATTGTATGGCTATACCTGAACTAGCGATTAGTAGAATTGATGATGTTGACCGGTGCTATGTGTGAAGTGAGGTCTGATAGCTGAATTCGATTGTGTGTGTCAATCTAGAACTTGCCTGGTCAGTCGTACCGAGATAGAGGATAAGGAACTAGGAAAGGATCATAGGCCATTTTTGATTTATGAGTCCACCTTATCCTAAAAGACCTACTAAAGTGAATAAAATCCCTTGATCCAAATGTTTGAGCTTTAATTGACCTTTCTTTTCATTCACACCAATTCACCTACCTAATTTTATTATGAATGAACCTATTTTGGCCCTGGTCCCTCCTTGGATTTGTGAACTTCAACTCAGGCAAATCGCCTAAGTTGAGGGTGGCTATGATAGGGGTGAGTAAGAAGAGCCCGGTGGAAGTAAAGTTGGGTAATGAAAAAGAAGGAAAAAGAGCGGGTGCGGTATGCATGATGAAAAGAAAAAAATAAAACTTTTTTGTTGTTGTCAAAAAGAAAGAAAAGAAAAGTAAAATAATGTGTGACATCAATAAGTTTTTGTTTGCAGAAAGCAAATTAAGATTGTGGGGACTGATAGAGGTGGTGAGTATTATGGTAGATACACTGAGGATGGACAAGCACTAGGTATGTTTGTGAAGTTTCTTCAAAAAAATGGGATCAGTTCCAATACACCATGCCCGGTTCTCTAGACCAAAATAGTGTAGCAGAAAGAAGAAATCGAACTCTATTGGACATGGTGCTAACCGCAACCGTAGTGTCTAAAGCAAAGAAAAGGAAAAGCAGAGAAAAAAGGAAAAAGGGAGAAAATTGATATAAAGGTGAAAAGTGGAGTAAAAAACGTAGTTCCAAGGAGGGTTGAGCTAAAATCCATATGTACCATACCCAAGCCCGAGCCTATGTTACTGATCTGGGGCATATTTATATGCCCAAGTGATACTCAAATGCATCATTTTTGCCTTGTGTATCCAACAATGTTTGTACATTCTCATGTAAATTGTAGGATGTAAATTGTAGGAAAGTGTACTATATTAACCAACATGATTAGCATTGTTTTGCAGGAAAAATGTACTTTTTATGGAGCTAAGAGGCATGTTGGGAGGAATCGGAGATGGACTCGGAGCGAGCAAGAATTGACAAGAGAAGCAAGAAGGAAAGAGGCTCCGCGATGGAGCCGTGACACGCCGCCATCAAGGATGCATTCTGTCTAGATTTAATTTCAAGGATTCCAGAGAGGGTCCGCCATGATCATGCCGTGGCACGTTGGACCCAATTACATGGAACTTCTGACATTCCAGGAAGGTGCACGCGTTTGCAACGTGGCACGCTGGGCATGCCTGCATGCCGTGACACATTGGGACAATTACCTCGGCGGCCAAATTCCAGAGAGCCTGCATTTGCACCGTGTCACAGCGGCAGTGCTCCGCGATGCACTCCGTTACACGTTGCTTGTTATTCCGGGAAAAATTTCACCAGTATAAATAGAACACTTAGGTTCATTTTAATTATTCTCGACTTGTGGAGCAAGAACGTGGGTTACAAAAAGGGGCTGAGAAGACGAAAATTCTTAGGGTTTTCTCTATCCCTTTCTTCTTCTTTCAATTGTTTGTATGATTTACACTCATTTAACGATGTTTAATCCACAACTGAGTGGCTAATTTCACTTCTTGCTGAGGTTAGGAACAATTGTATTGAAATGTAATTGTTGAACATCCGTTTTTCCATCTTTTCTTTCATGGTTGTTCTATTAATTTGTTCTTACCGCATTGATATCGTGCCACGTCAATGTAAATCCAAAAAGTCCGGTTTCACTCGAGAGAGCACGAAACTGGAAAGTTGTGAATTAATAGGATATGATCTGTTCTTTGTTTGGGAAAATTGAGAGTCTGATTTACTTTCAGATAAAAATATACCTGAAAGTCGTATTAGTCAAGTGTGGAATCGGTTTTGTATGGCTAGAACATGAATTTCTTCTATCACAGAAATGTAGCAAGGTTCATGATTCTGTTGGGTTAAATACGAGAGTTTTATCCATAGGCATAAGTTCCGGGACTTACAACCGGAGAAAAGATAAACTATATTGTATCGATAATTAATTTCTTTACATGTTCTTTCTAGCCTCAAAGATGCTCACATTCATAGTTCACTCACTTGTATATTTATTTTAGCTAAGTATAAAATTAGTTCACAAAATATAAAATCTTTTCTTCACACTGTTGTCTTCATTTGTAATTATAGTAAATTGACACTTGAGGTGATTTGCCCCGTAGTCCAGTCCCCTCAGGGATCGAGCATTTCTTGGCTTACTTGAGCGACATACTACTTGTTCGACCACGGCACTTGCGTGTAGTCATCCGTACACCGAAAAAGCTTTTGGCGCTGCTGTTGCACTGGCAATTGGCGAAATTATAATTTTTCTTAAAGTGTTAGTTTGCTATTTCTTTATTTATGTTGACAACTTGGTCTTAGCTTGTATTTTGCGTATAACAGATTCTCGTTGAACACTGCAAGAGACAAAGAGCTGGTGGATCCATCCTTAGAGCCGGAAAGACAATTCAATCGCCAACGGAGAGAAGCTCTAGGAGAAAAACCAGTTTGCTCAGACAAACAATCCTGGAGCAAACCTACAGAACTCACTTGTGTGGCAGTGTTAGTGCCCGAGGAAATGGCAGCGAGGCCGGGTTCGCGAAGTGGCAATCCCACATAGCATGTCAAGTCTAGCATCTCGCAAACTCCGAGGCCAGAGGGGGAGGTTCGAACTTAAACAGAACATGGTGCAAATTGCTGCACACAAGCGGGCAGTCTACAGGTCTCCTCACGAGGATCCACAACAACATTTCCTTCAAAATTTTTTGGAGATAAGTGACACTTACATCCTCGCCGAGTGTCAAACAGATATGTCGCTTACATTGTTCCCATTTTCACTTTTGGGAGAAGCCGAAAGGTGGTTGAAAGCTGAGCCACCAACCCTATAACCACATGGGATGATCTAGCAAAGAAGTTCTTGATCCGGGTTCTTTCCTTCCGTAAAACAGCAAGACTGAAGTCAAATTTAAGTTTCAAACAAAGAGAAGGGGAGAATCCGTATCGCTTGGGAGAGATTCAAACCGCCGTTGCGGATTGCCCTAATACCACCAACCAATGATGTGCTGGTGCACACTTTTATTGAGGGTTTGGAACCCCACACAAAAATCATGCTAGACTCTACAGCTGGGGGACAAGCATTAGAAAAGACTTATGATGAGCCGTATACTTTGTTAAAAACGTATTTCCGGGCAGGGAAACTGAGTGGAATGCGGACTCTTCAAGGGGGAGGAGCAAGGAAAGCAGCTGGAGTCTTAGAAGTGGATGGGTTTACAGTTATCGCTGCACAGATAGCTGCCTTGCAGAATCAACTCAACACCCACTCTCGGCAACAAGAGCTTGAATCAGTCTCAAGCCCCAAAGGAATGCAAGGCAAATGATTTGGTGAACGTGTGCGGGAGCAATGAACACTACCGAGTGTTGTGAGCAAATCCTGACTCGGTGAACTTTGTCGGCAATGCACAAAGGAATAATCACTACCGTATGGTAACAGCTACAATTCTAACTGGAGGACCACCTGAATTTCTCTTTGGGGTAGCAACAACCATCAGCAGTTCCGAGTCGTGGGGTGCAAGGAATCAAGGAGGGCAAAAGAGCTATCAAGCACAATATAGAAACAACAATGCCCCTCCTCAACCACCATCACCCATGTTGAGGAGATGTTCAAGATGATGATAGCCACCGGCTCACCGCAGGCCGACTATGTTAAATTGCGCCCGAGGTCAAGAATAACCGCTTAGCTACCAAGGTGTCGAGTATCAGTTTGGGCAGTTTGTCGAGCCCAAACACCAGGCCTAGAGGAGACTTCCAGCGACACAGACCCCAACCCCAAACAGGTGAATGCAGTGACCACAAGGAGTGGTTTGCAGCTTAAGGAGGTGGGAACCAGAAGACCACCTCAATGTACTCGGAGCAAAGAGAAACGGAGAGGGACAAAGATGAGAGGGGGAAGAACAAGGATGCTGAACCAGAAGGTCTCCCACCCTGTTCCTCAACGATTAAAGAAACACAAGGAGGAGGCGTGTTTCAAAAAGTTCATGGAGGTGCTTAAACAGGTACACATTAACTTACCTCTTGTTGATGTTTTTGCAGGGAGTGCCTAAGTACGCAAAGTACATAAAGGACATTGTGGCAAACAAAAGCAGGCTTACTGAGTATGCCATGGTGGCTCTTACGGAGGAGTGCACTTCCCGGATACAGAACCGATTGCCTACAAAGCTCAAAGACCTGGGAGCTTTACAATTCGACTAACAATCGGGCAGAGAATCCGAGCTCATGGATTATGTGATTTGGGAGCCGAGCATTAACTTGATGCCGACCTCGGTATTCAAGCAGTTGGGGCTGGGGATTCCTAGACCAACAACAGTGATCTTGCAGCTCGCGGACGTTCCTTTTTGCAAGACCAGACGGTATTGTGGAGGACGAAGGGTGCAAGTCGGCTCCCCGATCTTCCGTAGATTTCATAGTGCCGGACTTTGAGCTAGACGTCGAAGTCCCATTTATTTTGGGACGTCCTTTCTTATTGTCAAGCGCTGATAGACATAGCTGCAGGGCAGCTCACGATGCAAGGCACACGCATGTTGGAGGTATTTCATGTGTACAAGGCCACCAAGCTTCCCGACCGTACGAGGAACTCTCATTATCAACGTGTTTGCTGTGCTTTGCTGCTTAGGCGTTGAGTCTCCAAAGTTAGGGATGACCCTGACAGGGGTAAGCTTGACAGGGTGAGGACGGGTTCGTGAGAAACATCCGCCACCCTAGGGGCAAGGAGCGTAAAGGACGCGAGCCGCGACGGTAAATCAGCGCTGCACGGGAGGCAATTATGAATTTATAAAAATATATAATTTTTTATTGATTTCTTTGAGTTGTAATTTTCAAACCTTGTGATTCTGAACAATTTCTTGTTGTAAGATAATTTCAAAGCTGACGGAGGGCAATGCAAAGGATCGCAAAGGAGAAAACCAAGTAAGAAAATGAATAAAAAGTGGCAAACAAATGAGCCCACATGCTGGCTCCGTGTCACGGAGGAGGGCTCGCGGTTACCCTCCGTGACACGTTGAAGGCAAATCTGGAATTTTTACAAATTCCAGTATGCTCGTTGCTGAGAGCCCGTGTCACTGAGGTGGTGCTCCGCGTTACCCTCCGTGACACCTGAAGTGTTATTCGCTGCCGGGTCACACCGGGTCACCGGTAACCCGCGCGAAATCACCACTTTTTTAACCCCGATTTCACTTCATTTTCTCATTTTTCATCCTCTCATGACAACCCCAAAATTCTCTCCCTCAACGTGTCACGGACCTAGGTACAAAAATTCATCAAGTTTTCTTCCGTTCTTCGAATTAAAGGTATGTTCATCAACTCTATCTCAATTTTAGTTGAATTTTTTTTCAATTTTGAGCATGAGGTTGAGTAAACCTTACCGTATAGAAATTTAGCTTAAATTCTTTTGCTATTGTTAATGATTCGTAGTATCATTGTGATCGTATGAACCGATGAAAACATGAGCTGATTGAATTTGTGAAAATTATAGCTAGGCTTGAATTTGAACATGAAAAGGAGAAAATTGGTTGAATTGTGAATTTTTGTTGGTTTGAGTATGTTGGGTGAGATGAGTTGGTCGTGTGTTCTATGTATTATGCTAAAAGACCGACGGAATTTTGGGGAGTGAAATTATAATATGCAAGAAATGGGTGGATGGAATAGTTTGTATATAGGTAAACAATTTTTCATTTTTTTCTTTCTTTTTTATTGCTAAGTGTTGTGTATAAATTGTGATCGGCGGCACATTATGTTAGTTGTATGAAGTCCGAGTAGTACAAATGAATTTACACCGCCGACTCTCTCGAATGCACAAGGCATGTTGGTTGTGTTTTTGTTTGTTTTTTTCTTGTTTTTGTAAATTAGAAATAAATATGTTCTGCCGTAATGCTGAAATAGGCCAGCACTAAGTGTGGGTGGCCTAACCTAACCCAAACCTTAGTCGAAGTTAATTGTTAATTCGATCGACATTGACCGGCTCGCTTTATTTGACAGGAACAATGGCAAGGTGCAAGACAAAGGAAAGTGCGCATCTACATCGGGCGCCGAAAGAAAAAGACTCGGGGACCGGGAACGACAGCCCCAAAGAAGACCAGCTGCTCCACGCGCGCCGGCTACTAATACGGAACCCGATGGGTGACAGAGGGAAGAAATGGTATGCAAAGCACAAGGAGAACAAGTACTTCCTCGAGGAGCAGATGTTGCTAGGGGACCCATTGGCACAGAGTTCCCCCGCATTGTACAACGGATTGGACACGCCTGACTCCGCGCTTCATTTTTGAAGAGCCCAAGGAGTGCAATCTGCACTTGATTCCCGGGAGTTCTATGCAAATTGGAACCCGACAGCCCGCAGTCACACCATCAAAATAGCAATGTGATTAATGCCCTTGAGCCTCATCACCTAAATGCCATATCTGGGGGCGCGTAACACCGACGCCATGTACTCCGGCAGTTGAATATCACTCCACCATATGCGATATCGACACATTGTGTGGAGCCCGTTCACAGCACGCTGGAGCAGGCATAAGGGGGCTACCATCAGACATTGCCCCACTACGATGAACAGTGGAAGCTAGATCCTCGGCTGAAGATAGTTTGTCTCGTTGATTCCGGGGGTGCACATGATAGATACCGGGATCGCGTATGCCCGGTGTATGCCCTGATGAAAGGGCTGGAGATAAATGTCGGGGCGGTGATCATATCCGCCATGAAGAGAGCTCGCTTGCATCAAGGGCACAGGTACGGGTTTGGCGGTGTCACGACTCACGTTCCCGAGGGCCCGGATGTGGAGAAAGAGGCCCCGGACTATATCCCGCAGATGGAGAGGCATTCCATAGATGTCACAGACTAAGGCACCCGACCACTCACGGGCCAGTTCTCCTACACTAGCCGAGCGACATGCTCTGATGATCAGTACATGGCCCGTATGTTCGGGATGATCTAGCCTGTGCATAGGCGGGAGACCGGCAATGTAGATGAGCTACAAAATGATCTAGATTACCCTTTTCGGCGAAAACGCCTGTGGCTCTATGTCGTGTGGGCCCTGCTTTTGTAGAGGCCGTGGATGATGATGTCCCCACGGATGAGGAGACACGTCACGAGGATTCCGACATTGAGTCAGAGGAGGACGACGGGGAGATTCAGACATGGGAGACGAGGCAGCAAAGCATTCGATGAAGAAGTGGAATACTTTGATTGATCAGGAGTTTCACCACCCACTTTTGTGTTTTGTTGAATGTTTGAACACCGGGCGTTGTTCGTTTTAAGTGTGGGGTGGGGAGTAGTGCTGGTTTTCGTCTTGATTTGTATGTATATGCATGTTCTGTTGTCGTTTGGAAAATTATTGTGACCCTATTTTTGTGTGTATGCTCTTCTGTATTGTAAATATCTTTGTGAAGCTGTGTGTGTCATGGAATGTTGTTATGTGTGTAAATAGTTTTTTGTCGAAATTATCGATATTTTTTTAAAAATTTTCGTTAATTATTTTTATCATTGGGTTTCTTGGAGTTTGTTTTCGGTTCTTTTACCGAGAAGAGTCCTATTGAACTGAAGTCGTAAATAGTGACCATTCCCTATGATGGATGGATGACGATCTGCCTTAAGGGAAATGAAGTCGATAGGAGTAGCTTTTATTTTCAATTTTTGGGTTTGTTTGGTTGTACTCCATGCATGTTGCTACTCTATGGCTGCGAAAATTCTTGTTGCGTGTTGTACATGATGTTTAGAATGCAAAGGTGATTCGTATGAAAGCATGCAAGTTTTGTACATATGTGAGATACTTAGGCCACATAATTCGATTCGGATGATTGAGGCTTTTAATTTTGAATTCTTGTAATTAGCCGATTAAAGAGTCTCGTGAATATGCCTGAGTTGAGCATAAAGTGCAATGAGTGTATAAGAGGTCTCATTTTTCCATGCTATTGTGAAGTGTCTAGAACTTGTCTGTTGTGTGTACGAAAACGAAATGAAGGAAGTGTAGTGTAGAAAGGATGTAGGCGTTTGTTACTTAAAGTTTTAATCTTTCTTTTTTTTTATATACCCACCTTGAATGTCAAACTTTAGTTAGCCCATCGAGCCTTTAGCCTATTTTTTTCTTTTGTCGAAAAGGTGTAAACCAAGCTTAACCCCTTCTTTCATTGTCCGTAAATCTAATCCGAAGCTCAAGCGCTCAAGAAAAAATACCTTTCCCCACAGTGTAAAAGGAGTGAAATGGTGAAAAGAAAATAAAGAGAGGAAAAAGCAAAGTGATGAAAAGAAAGAAAAGAGTCAAAGGTGCACTGGCCAGATTAAAGAAAATAAAATGCATAACTAATCTTTTTTGTTTAGTCTGGTAAAAAAAAGCTTAAAGAAGTGGGGGACAAAAAATTAAGAAAGATTTCAAGATTGGGAGGAGGAAGTAAGAAACTATGTCCTGCATTACATGGGATGTATGGAAAAGCGCTTAAGGATGCTAGTTGTTATTATTGGTTAGACCAGTATATACTAGTTCCGTAGCTTACATTACAACACGTTAAGTCCTACGTGATCCTACATCACACGTCCTTATATTAGTGAAGTAATACACTAGAGGCAAGCTTTTGGTTCATGACACAATGCATGTGAATTCTTTTGGGAGAGTGAGCGAAATTGTGTGTGTTTATACCCCGGCATGTAATGATTAGAGTTCATGTGATTAAAACAGGTGGAAACTCTCTGGCGTTGTGAGGGCACATGTTTGACAAAGAATAAATTCTGTGTCGGATATCTTGGCCAGCTAATGCATGAGTTTGCCGAACATCGAGAGTCGATTTGTGATGTCTAGGAGGTCTTGATATGTTTACTGTCATTGTAATGATGATACCATGCATGTTTTCTTGATGATTTGTGATGTAAATAATCGGTATAACCGTAGCTCGGATTGTCGAGCCAAAGTAGCCATGATGGGGTGTCAATTGTATGAGGTGTAAGAGTATTGTTTGGAGGACTAACAAGATTTTAAGTGTGGGTAAGGTGATCTGGGGCATATTTATATGCCCAAGTGATACTCAAATGCATCGATTTTGCCTTGTGTATCCAACAATGTTTGTACATTCTCATGTAAATTGTAGGAAAGTGTGAACTTATACTAACCAACATGATTAGCGTTGTTTTGCAGGAAAAATGTACTTTTATGGAGCTAAGAGGCATGTTGGGGAGGAATCGGAGATGGACTCGGGAGCGAGCAAGGTAATTCGCCAAGAGAAGCAAGAAATAAAGAGGCTCGATGGAGCCGTGACACGCCGCTATCGCGATGCATTCGTCCGGGAGATGCACTTCAAGGATTTTATGGGAGGGTCCATGATCATGCCGGGCACGTTGACCCAATTACATGGAACTGACATTCCAGTGAAGGTGCTGCTTGCACCGTGGGCACGCCGGGCATGCTCCGCTGCATGCCGTGCCACGTTGGGGACAATTACCCGGGCGGCCAAATTCCGTAGAGCTCGCTGCTTGCACCGGCGGTCACGGAGGTAGTGCTCTGTGATGTACTCCGTGACACGTTGCTTGTTATTTCGGGAAAAATTCTCACCAGTATAAATAGAACACTTAGGTTCATTTTTAATTATTCTCGACTTGCGGAGCAAGAACGGGTTACAAAGCGCTTGAGAGGACGAAAATTCTTAGGCTTTTCTATCCCCTTCTTCTTCTTTCAATTGTTTGTATGATTTACACTCATTTAACGATGTTTAATCCACAAATGAGTGGCTAATTTCACATCTTGCTGAGGTTAGGAACAATTGTATTGAAATGTAATTGTTGAACATCTGTTTTTTCCATCTTTTTTTTCATGGTTGTTCTATTAATTCTTGTTCTTACTGCATTGATATCTGGCCACGTCAATGTAAATTCAAAAAGTCCGGTTTCACTGAGAGAGCAACAACCGGAAAGTTGTGAATTAATAGGATATGATCTGTTCTTTGTTTGGGAAAATTGAGAATTGATTTACTTTTCAAGATAGAAATATACCTGAAAGTCGAATTAGTCAAGTGTGGAATCGGTTTTGTATGTATTAAACATAAATTTCTTCTTATCACAGAAATGTAGGTGGAAGGATTCAGATTCTCTAAGTTAAGCAAATACGAGAGTTTTTAACTATAGGCATAAGTTCCGACTAGCAACCTGGGAGAAAAGATAAACTATGTTGTATCGATAATTAATTTCTTTTACATGTTCTTTCTAGCCTCAGCATGCTCACATTATAATGTTCAGACTCACTTGTATATTTATTTTAGCTAAGTATAAAATTAGTTCACAAAATATAAAAACTTTCTTCACACTGTCTTCATTTGTAGAGTTACAAGAAATTAAACGTTGAGGTGATTTTGCCTCGGTGGTCCAGTCCCTGTGGGATCGATACTGCCATTTGAGCCTCTACTGTTTGTTCGACCACGTGCACTTGCGTGTAGTCATCCAGAAATCCGAACAGTTACAAGCCGAGAAAGTCCTATAGTGATCTTAGTTATTTGTTCCGAAATTGAGGTATTGAAAGTAAAGGCAAGCCTATGGTATTGTATGCATACAATTTGAATTTTCAGAGAGTGAGTATATCTTACCTAGTCCTTAAATAAAAATATACCGAGATAATTATATACATATGTGTGAGTGTGGGAATTCTTTCAGGTGAGAGCACTTGGTGAACAAAGAATCATCTACAAATTATCCGGGGACAAAGGTTATGATTTATGTGCGTGGTTGCAGGTGTGATAGTATTTTTCCATGTTGATTTCTCTGTGTTATGGTTGGAAATTTTTTATATGCATAGTGTTTTGAGTTGATAGATGAGGAGGTTAGAAAAATTTTTATTTTGATGACTGTTGTAGTTTCCTAAAGTTTTTCCGATTGAAGCGTCAAGTAGATTGTTTTGTTTTGTTTTTTGTTTTCTTTTTTGCCCGAGGACATGCAAAAGTTCTAAGTTGGAGGGTACATGTGCCATGATTTTACAACACTTTCAACGCTTAAAACTAAGAAATTATGCACATTCCAGGTATGTTTATATGGATATAAGTTATTTTGTGCATAATGTGCAGAAAATAGGTCCGAAGTGATTTTGGTTGAATTAATGGTGAGCACAACCGAAAGAGGACTGCTAGGTAGTTAACGAGTCGGTGCGTAAGGCATGACCAATCACTTGAGGCGTTGGAAAAAAGATGAAGTTTTGAAGAAGCAAATAGTGCACTTGACAAGTTGGATACGAGTCGTTAGGTCAGTCGTTAGGTTTTGAAGAGAACAATTTACCCAAGTTTCCAGCAGAGTTAACGACCGACATCATGAGTCTTCACCTGAAGGAACGATTCATTGGCAAGCTACTGGAGCTATCCGTGAAGTGCACTGGAATTTCTGAGAAAGCAGACCACAAGAGACCTAATGACTCGTGCTAAGGCACGACGAGTCGTTAGGTGACCCATTTCCAAGCTTGCAAGTTGTCATGACGATTGATTGAAAGCAAGGAACGACTCATCAGAAGGCCTAACGATCCGTCACATGGCCTGTTGCCACTGCCGACCTGGTTTCCATTTTTATTTAAGAAAAGGATTTCTTTTGCATTATAAATACCTAGTTTTAGGTTTATTTTAGGAGAAGGTTGAGAGGACGATTTCCGAGAATCCTTAGCGATATTTTTGAGAAGTTTTGATACAATTGTTCTTGATTCAAGATACGAAAGCTACATTGGAATTTTTATTCAATCTACTTGGTTTTTATTCTACAATACTTTGTAAGTCGCAATTATGATTTCTTCTATATTTTGTGATTGCAGTAACACAAACATGAGTAGCTAAACCCATAAACTAGGTTTGTGGGAACCAATATGAATTAACACACATAAGTAAAAATACTTAATGAATTCTTGAAACGAAGTTTTATGCATGTATTATTTTTCCTTTCGTTTTAATTGATTCTGATGGTTCAATGTTAGGACTTGCCTTCTTCTTACTACTGGATCAAGGAGGTAAAGAATGGGAAAAAGGGATTAATGAACGAGATTTGAGGCTACCAATCCTCATCTAATAGCTTGAACTTGTCCGAGGGATAGCTAATCCGATATTAAGGGTAAGGATCAACCAAAAGTACACCCGTATACAGACCAAGTTGGTGGTGAAAATCATCTAGATAGGGACCAACCATTTAGGTGAACCTACCTTGCTAATATTGCATGTTAAACACCGAAAAGATCACTAGTGTAAATCCTTGTGGTTATGGGAAATCTTGGGAGCACAATTCTAGTCTAGTTGTAAATTGAATACAAACCCAATTTGATACAAGCATTCATTAATTCTTACTTTTGTTATTGTCTCCATTTTTTGTCCCCTTTGGAAATAAGTCAATCAATAGTAATAATTATTCGCATTAACCCTAATTCTTACCATATTCCCATGGGATCGACCACCACCTTGTTGGGTTCTATATTTGACAAATGGACTGTTTATATCTCACTGGTGAGGTGTAATTGGGAGGAACATAGACTCCATCCCGGTCATTGTGGTATCCATTGTTTCATCTCATATCTCCTTCGCAAGCTCACGACCACGGCTCCTGTCTCTGAACCCGTTTTTATTGTAATTGTCTCTATACTGGTTCTGACCTTGATTTCCAGAACCTTGGTGCCATTTGTATTGTCAAGATGTTTGGGCGTTGGTCCGAAACTCCACTGGCTATCCAGGAGTTTTCCCTCTTCCTCAAATTAAAGTGATAAGATCCTTGCTCCCTTCCTTGAGTTCCTATCGCATTTACCTGTTTGTCTCCTTTTGGCTCCTAAATATGCTTTGTCAGCAAGTCCAATGATGTGCGCATATGAACCAACTCCTGGTCGCGTTCTTCTTTTCTTTTTTGCTAGTCTCATAGCCAAACCAACAACATATGTGCCCGCCAACGCATCAACTTCCTCATGTATGCCAGGCCCTGTTTCTCTTAGTCACCCTATCAAGAATAGTGGCGGGATTACTCCCAGGTGTGACTCATCAGCTGGTCCTCTGGCCACCATGTCCGCGATGCGCCTTTGTGCCGTTATTCGAGACCAAAAAAAATTTCAAACAAACCTGCCATCTCGAGATTTTGTGGTTAGGGCACTTTTCAACTTCTTTTTGAATCTCAAATCCGTTTCATGAAGTGCCTCAATCTTAATTTTTCTGAAAACTTATAGATCTCATCCTTTAGCTGTAAATATCCATATGGGGAAAGAATCTTCCAAAAGGCCTCGTTTTAAGCTTCCTCCAGTAGGTTATGGAGTTGTTGGGAAACCCATAACCATAAAGTAGCTTCCCCGGATGGAGAAAAAGGGAAGAGTATGAGCCCGTATGGCATCCTGGCTTACTCCGCAACTCCGTACACCTTGCATAATCCACCATGGTTCACAACCCTAGCTATGGATAGTTTTAGCTTCATCATAGTTGTAAGGTTGCACTGTATTCATGATTGAAAACACAAATTTATACTTACAAATATGAATTAGAAAAACAAACACTTCCATTAATTTATCAGCAAAATCTTGAATACAACTAGTACGAACAAGAAGAATTCAAAAAAATGTTGATCACAAGTCAAATCAACTCAATTCTCTCTTTCTCTCTTCAAAATCTCTTTTCTGATAGATCTCTATTAAAAATAAAACCTACAACGTATTTATACGTGCACAAGAATCCTTTCCTAGGCTAACAGATGAATTTCCATATTTTGTTCCACCCACGTCATGAGTCCACCTACGGTCTATAGCACCATCATACGGCCCGTAGCATCCTTTCGTACAAACCAGCAAACAAAACTTGCACTATACATTCAACAATCTTTGACCCTTCTTCTACGAACAACATCAGCTAATGTACTATAAGCAGCCACAAAACATGCTAAGCAGGGATCAAGACATGTCATCTAGCTATATCAAGTCATCACCGATGCTTTTCGCACAGACCAATGGTAAAGTAAACATAATCCTATGTACCTCACACATAAATATGAGAAATTTTTGAGTGACTATCCCTTTCTTGGCACTACATACATTGGCTTCATAGTTCACCTATTTCACCCTCCATTCCCTGCTTCATTCCATATCCTCTCTTTCACCTCTTTTGTGCATTTATATGGTGTGGTGTCTTTTTCAACCGTTTCAAGCATTTATTAATTTTTCTTTTTCAAAAATTTTTGACTTTTCATCTCTTTTTTTTCGTCACATCACACCTCATTTTTAACCTTTCTCTTTTCTTTTCCCTTTCCTCATCCCCACTATTTATGCACCCCTACCTGCCACCCTCAAATTAGGCATTTTTTCTATGTTGAGGTTTATAATGTCCAAGGAAGGACCAGGGACAAAAAAGTTCATAAAAATGGGCACCCGCTCATCAGTTAGTAAAAATGGTCTATTAAAAGGCTCGGAATTGGGATCAAGGGAATCATATGATTTCGTTAGGGTCATTAAGCTAAAAGTGATCTTAACAAACACGGCCGATGATCATATCCTAACGAACAACTTCTTGGCCTATGCAAAGACCAATCCAGGAAAGCTCGATCTTCAACATAGTACTAAACTAAGTATCCAACTTCACGCTTCATGGCACATGACTTATATTCACTTTTGCAATTGCCTAGTTTACACATGGCCTAATAAGACTCTCATGCTAATAAAACTAAATGACATCAAAAAAGATCCACATAAATCATGCATGTAGTAAAAATACATAGCTAATGCATTAGAAATTTTAAAATGGTGGGTAAATTTTTTGTAAAAAAAACTACAAAACTTGTGCACTTTTATTACTGAAAGTACTCCTAAGTTATTTTCTAATTATACAAAATCACAAACAAGAAAATAAAATCCTAAACATGCCATTCTACTAGATAGCACATGCCCGAGAAAGAAACATGACAAGAAAATCCTCGGATGAATCAAAATTCCGAAAAATTACAAGTACAATTCTCCCCTGTTTAAAAAAAATGCTTCATCCTGTACATAGATTGTAAAAATAGAGGGAAGGGAACATACCTGTGGCTACTCAGACTTCACCATCCATGGGTTTCCTCCCATGCAGCACCTGATTTAACGTCGCAGGATGACGTAAGTATCTTGACTACTTAGAGTTCGTAAAGGAAATTGGACTCATCCTCCACTTTCTTAAATGCTTGGCTTTTCCAAGAGGTTCCTTGGATGAGACAAAAAAAACAAACAAAAACGTAAAAGAGCAAATAACAACTTAAAGTTAAATACAAGAAATTAATCTAATCTTATCCATATTCCCCGGCAACGATGCCACTTTTTGATAACGCTCAAACCACACCTCCTTCTGAAGTATGAAGAAGACATTGTCAATAAAGAACCCAACTAGAGGTTGGGGTCGAACCCACAGGGAATATGGAAGATCTTAACTAATGTCGGTAAGTGAACTTGTTGTTTAGTTACTCCAATTGGGGGGTTTAATAAAAATAATAATTAAAAATAATGATTGAAATTGTGATGTAAAATAAAGAGTTAAGACTTACTAGGGTTTGTGTTTCCCACGGGTTCAAAACTGCTTCGGGTACACACACGTGATCATACCAATGCTTACTTGTAGAACTGATAACTAGGATTCATCCAAACGATAGGTTCATCCCTATTGGATGACTATACTCAATCACTGGGTCAGGTCTCATGAGAGATTTCAAATTAACTGTTATCAATTTGTTCCAAATATAATTATCCTGCGACCAGAACTCAAGTTAATACAATGATCATCAAGATCAAGACTTTTTTGTAATTCTCTTTTCATAATCTCTACCTCTCTAGGATCAAGAAAGTAAATAATTCGAGCAAATCCTAACGTTGTACACAATTAAGAAATATTAAAGCATGAGGAGAATACAATACAATAATTTTGCTTTGGCTTTGAAGCACTTTTGTAGAACCCTAGCTCATTGATCCATCATGGTTCCCACAACCCTAACTATGGAGGTTTTAGCCTATCATAGTTGCAAGGTTGTGATATGCATTCATAATTAAACACATAAATCAATACTTACAATGGCAGATGAGAGAAAAACTTCTTTGATTATATCAAAAATAACTCAAGAACAATTCACAAAGATCAAGAAGAAATCAAGAAAAGGTTGATCACAAGCCAATAAACTTAATTCTAAGTTGTCTCGATGTTCTCTAAAGTTCTCTTATGTACTCTCACATCCTCTATTTAAAATAATATNATCCTCTATTTAAAATAATATATAAAAAATATTTATACAAATATAAGAATCCTTTTCCTAAGCTAACAGGGTAAATTTCCATAACTGGTGCCGCCTGAGCCACGATAGATCCTATGACCCGTAGAAGGATTGTACGAGTCGTACCTTCTATTCGTATGTCCTTGGCTTGGTGAAATTTGGCTAAAAGTGTTGGGTCTTGGTACGACTAGTACATTCTTCCTATGAGTCATACACTTCTTCCGTGGCTTGACTCGAAGAATTCTCAATTTTTCTGAAGTTTGTCACGAGTGTGATGGTACGACTAGTACCTTGACGCCATGACTTGTACTGTCTGTCTGTGTCAGGAGTCAGCCTCTTGTGCAATTCTTCTGAATATTTCCACGACTCAATGCTACGACTCGTACAAGAGTTGTACGACTCGTACTGAGAGTTGTAGGATGAACTCTTCATAACTCGGCCATCTGAAACTTTTCACGGTCTTAAGTACGGCTCGTAGCATCAACCTACAACTTGTACTGAGACTTGTGACTTTAGCCCATTTTATACACTTTCAGGCTATATTTTGCGCATTCTTACTCCAACACCCATTTGTCCTGTAACCAAAGAAAAAGTTTCATATATCCATATAAACACACATAAGTCCATGCTATTTTCTTAGTTTTGAGCGTTGAAAGTGCTGTAAACTCATAGTACATGAACACCCTCAGCGTAAGAATTTCGCATGTCCTCAGGCAAAGAAAAGAAAAAAAACTAAACCTGACGCTCAACTAGAAAATAAACCTGAGATACTACAGCTAATACCAAACAAAACTTGCACTATACATTTAACAACTTTTGACCCTTATTCTATGAACAAATATGAGCTAATGTACTATAAGCAGCCGCAAAACATGCTAAGTAGGGATCAAGACATGTTATCTAGCTATCAACAGGCAATCAAGTCATCACCGATGATTTTCACACAAACTAATGGTAAAAGTAAACATAACCCATGTACCCTCACAACAAATTAAGTCCCCACTCACAGATGTAGTTTCAGATATTTCATGAGACTAAACAAGCGAGACTCTCACTCTCAAAAAGAAGTTTCATGTATTGTGTATCAGATACTATAGACTTGCCCTTATTTTCTATACTATGGTTTGTCAGATGGTCAGATTAGGATCACTATAGGATTTGTTGTGGCTTGTAATGTAGGATTTAGGTCCCAAAATGATAAATATGATAGATTTTTGAGTGAGTATTCCTTCCTTGACACTGCATACATTGGCTTCACCGTTCACCTATTTCACCCTCTTTTTTTTCATTCCTTTTACTCCCTTTTCACCTCTTTTGTGTGAATTTGTATGCGTATGGTGTATTTTCAACCTTTTCAAGCATTTATTTATTTTTCTTTTGAATTTTTTTTCTTCAGGATTTTCAACTTTTTCATCTCTTTTTTTGTCAAATCACACCTCATTTTTAACCTTTTCTCTTTTCTTTCCTTTTTTCTCGTTTTCACCATTTATGCACCGCTACTCTAGCCACCCTGAACTTAGGCATTTTGCCAATGTTGAGGTTCACAATGTCCAAGGAAGGACTAAGGACAAAACAGGTTTATTATAAAAACAGATACGGTTCATCGGTTAGTTAAAAAAATGGTCTATTAAATTCTTGAAATTGGGATCAAGGGAATCATATGATTTTGGTTGGGTCATTTAGGCTAAAAGTGAGCTTAACAAAACACGGCCTATGATCATATCCTAACGAACAATCCTTGGCCTATGCAAAGACCAACCCGGCAAGTTGTAGATCTTTAACACAGTACTGAACTAAGTATCCAACCTCACTCGCTCATGGCACATAACTTATATTCACTTTACCTTTCTGCTTTACACATGGCTTAATATGACTCCTTATTCTAATAAACTAAATGACATCAAAAGATCCACAGAAATCATGCATGCAGTCACAAATACATAGCTAATGCATCAAAAATTTTAAACAGGACAATTTTTTCTAAAAAACTTCAAAACTAGTGCACTTTTATTGGTTGAGTACTCCTAAGTTATTTCCTAATTAAACAAAAATCATGAAATAAGAAAATAAAATCCTAAACATGCCGATTCTACTAGATAGTATACCCAAGGAAAAATAAACACGACAAGAAAAGCCCTTAGACGAATCAAAATCCCCAAAAATTACAAGTACACCCCCTCCCTTTTTTAAAAAGCATGCTTCTTCCCCAAAGCATAGATTGTAAAAACAGAGGGAAGGGAATATACCTGTGGCTACTTAGACTTCACCATCCATGGGTTTCCTCCCATGCAACGCCTGTTTTAACGTCGCGACACGATGTAAGTATCTGACTACTTAGAGTTCGTAAAGGAACTTGGACTCATCCTGCACTGTCTTAAATGCTTTGCTTTTCCAAGAGGTTCCCTGGATAAGACAAAACAAAAATAACAAAAACGTAAAAGAGGAAATAACAACCAAAATTTAAATACAAGCAATTAATCTAATCTTAGCCGTATTCCCCGGCAAGTACGCCACTTTTTGATAATGCTCAAACCACCCCCCCTACTGAAGTATGAAGCGGACTTTGCCAATAAAGAACCCATGTAGAGGTTAGGGTCGAACCCACAGGGAATATGGAAGATCTAGACTAATGTCGGTAAGTGAACTTATTGGTTAGTCACTCCAATTAGGGGGTTTAAGAAAAATAATAAATAAAAAAATGATTGAAATTGTGATGTAAAATCAAGAGTTAAGACTAAATAGGGTTTGTGTTCCCCACGGGTTCATAACTGCTTTGGGTATACACACATGATCAATACCAATGCTTAATTGTAGAACTGATAACTAGGGTTCATCCAAACGAAAGGTTCGTCCCTATTGGATGACTATACTCAATCACCGAGCCAGGTCTCATGAGCTATTTCAAATAAATCCGTTAACAATTTATTCTAAATATAATTATCTTACAACCACAACTCAAGTTAATACTATGATCGTCAAGATCAAGGCTTTGTTGTAATTCTGTTTTCCTAATCTCTACCTCTCTAGGCTCAAGCAAGTAACGAATTTGGGAAAGTCCTAACGTTGTACACTATTAAGAAATGTTTAAGCATAAGGAGAATACAATGCAAGCATTTTTCATTGGCTTTGAATCACTTTCGTGCAACCCTAGCTCATTGATCCACCATGGTTCCCACAACCCTAACTTTGGAGGTTTTAGTGTCTCATAGTTCAAAGGTTGTGATATGCATTCATTATTAAACATATAAATATATACTTACAATGGTAGATGAGAGAAAAACTTCTTTGATTATATCCAAAATAACTCAAGAACAATTCACAAATATCAAGAAGAAATCAAGAAAAGGTTGATCATAAGCCAACCAACTCAATTCTATGTTGTCTCGATGTTCTCTAAAGTTCTATTATGTACTGTCACATCGTCTATTGAAAATAAAACATAAAAAGTATTTATACAGATATAAGAATCCTTTTTCTAAGCTAACAGGGTAAATTTCCATAACTGGTGCCGCCTGAGCCATGACAGATCCTGTGACCCATAGCAGGATTGTACGAGTCGTACCTTCTATCTGTATGTCCTTGGCTTGCTGAAATTTGGCTAAGTGTTGGGCCTTGGTATGACTAGTACATTCTTACTACGAGTCGTACTCTTCTTCCATGGGTTGACTCTGAGAATTCTCAATTTTGCTGATGTTCGTCACGAGCGTGATGGTACGACTCGTACCTTGACACCACGACTTGTACTATCTATTCGTGTCTGGAGTCAGCCTCTTGTGCAATTCTTCTGAATATTTCCACGGCTCAATGCTATGGCTCGTACAAGAGTTGTAAGACTCGTACTGAAATTCGTAGGATGCACTCTTCATAACTTAGCCATCTGAAACTTTTCATGGTCTTCAGTACGACTCGTAGCATCAACCTACGGCTCGTAGTGAGACTTGTGACTTTATCCCATTTTATGCACTTTCAGGATATCGTTTGCACATTCTTGCTTCAACACCTATTTGACCTGTAACCAAATAAAAAGTGCCATATATCCATATAAAAACACATAAGTCCATGCTATTTTCTTAGTTTTGAGCATTGAGAGTGCTGTAAACTCACAACATATCAATGCCCTCAACTTAAGGATTTTGCATGTCCTCGAGCAAGGAAAAGAAAAAAACTAAACATGAAGCTCAACTAGAATATAAACCTAGGATACAACAGCTAATACCAAACAAAACTTGCACTATACATTCAACAACTTTTGACCCTTCTTCTTTGAACAAATATGAGCTAATGTACTATAAGACGCCGCAAAACATGCTAAGCAGGGATCAAGACATGTTATCTAGCTATCAACAGGAAATCAAGTCATCATTGATGCTTTTCGCATAGACCTATGGTAAAAGTAAACATAACCCATGTACCCTTACAACAAATGAAGTCCCCACTCACAAATGTAGTTTCAGATATTGCATGAGACTAAACAAGCGAGACTCTCACTCTCACAAAGAAGTTTCATGTACTGTGTATCAGATACCTAGGCTTGCCCTTATTTTCTATGCTTTGGTCTGTCAGATGGTCAGATTAGGATCACTATAGGACTTGCTGTATCTTGTAATGTAGGCTTTAGGGCTTGACATGATAAGTATGAGAGATTTTTAAGTGACTATCCCTTCCTTTACACTAATTACATGGGCTTCACCGTTCACCTATTTCACCCTCTTTTCTTTTCATTTCTTTTCCTCCCTTTTCACCTCTTTTGTGTGCATTTTTATGGGTGTGGTGTATTTTCAACCTTTTCAAGCATTTATTTATTTTTATTTTGAATTTTTTTCAAGATTTTCAACTTTTTCATCTCTTTTTTTTGTCACATCACACCTCATTTTTAACCTTTTCTCTTTTCTTTCCCTTTTTCTCTTCTTCTGTGGCTTGACTCTGAGAATTCTCAATTTTACTAATGTTTGTCACGAGTGTGATGGTACTACTCATACCTTGACGCCACTACTTGTACGGTCTATCCGTGTCAGGAGTCAGCCTCTTGTGAAATTCTTCTGAATATTTCCACGACTCAATGCTACGACTCGTACAAGAGTTGTACGACTTGTACTGAGAGTTGTAGGATGCACTCTTAATAACTCAGCCATCTAAAACTTTTCACGGTCTTCAGTACGGCTTGTAGCATCAACCTACAGCTCGTACTGAGACTTGTGGCTTTAGCCCATTTTCTGCACTTTCAGGCTATCTTTTGCATATTCTTGCTCCAACACCTATTTGTCCTTTAACCAAAGAAAAAGCTCCATATATCCATATAAACACACATAAGTCCATTCTATTTTCTTAGTTTTGAGTGTCGAAAGTGTTGTAAACTCACAACATATCAAACCCTCAACTTAAGGCTTTTGCATGTCCTCAGGCAAGAAAAGAAAAAAAAATAAACACGACGCTCAATTAGAAAATAAACCTCGGATACAACAGCTAATACCAAAAAAAACTTGCACTATACATTAAACAACTTTTGACCCTTTTTCTATGAATAAATATGAGCTAATGTACTCTAAGAAGCCACAAAACATGCTAAGCAGGGATCAAGACATGTTATCTAGCTATCAACCGGAAATCAAGTCATCACAAATGCTTTTCGCACAGACCAATGGTAAAAGTAAACATAACCCATGTACCTACAGAACAAATGAAGTCCCCACTCACAGATGTAGTGTCAGATATTGCATGTGACTAAACAAGGGAGACTCTCACTCTCAAAAAGAAGTTTCATGTATTGTGTATCAGATACTATAGGCTTTCCCTTATTTTCTCTTCTTCGATCTGCCAGATGGTTAGATAGGATCACTATAGGACTTGTTGTGGCTTGTAATGTAGGCTTTAGGGCTGGACATGATAAATATGAGAGATTTTTAGGTGACTATCCCTTCCTTGGCACTACATACATTGGCTTCACCATTCACCTATTTCACCCTCTTTTCTTTTCATTCCTTTTCCTCCCTTTTCACCTCTTTTGTGTGCATTTGTATGGGTGTGGTGTATTTTCAATCTTTGTAGGCATTTGTTTATTTTTATTTTGAATATTCTTTTTTCATCTCTTTTTTTGGTCACATCACACCTCATTTTTAACCTTTTCTCTTTTCTTTTCCTTTTTCTCGTTCCCACCATTTATGCACCCCTACTCTAGCCACCCTGAACTTACGCATTTTGCTTATGATGAGGTTCACAATGTCCAAGGAAAGACCTGGGCAAAAAAAGGTTCATTATAAAAATGGGTATGGTTCATCGGTTATTCAAAGAAAAATGGTCTATTAAATGCTTGAAATTGGGATGAAGGGATTCATACGATTTTGGTAGGGTCATTTAGGCTAAAAGTAAGATTAACATAACATGACCTATGATCATATCCTAACCATCCATCCTTGGATAATGCAAAGACCAACCAGGAAAGTTCTAGATCTTCAACACAGTACTAAACTAAGTATCAAACTTCACTCGCTCTTGGCTCATGACTTATATTCACTTTACCTGTATGGCTTACATATGGCCTAATAAGACTCCTCATGCTAATAAACTAAATAACATCAAAAGATCCACATAAATCATGCATGCAGTCACAAATACATAGCTAATGCATCAAAAATTTTAAACAAGGTCAATTTTTTTAAAAAACATCAAAACTAGTGAACTTTTATTAGATGAGTACTCCTAAGTTATTTCCTAATTAAACAAAAATCACAAAATTAGAAAATAAAATCCTAAACATGCCGGTTCTTCTAGATAGCATGCCCTAGGAAAAAGAAACACGTCAAGAAAAAACCTTGGACGAATCAAAATCCCCAAAAATTACAAGTACATCCCCTCCCCTTTTTAAAAAGCATGCTTTGTCCCTGAAGCATAGATTGTAAAAAAAGAGGGAATGGAACATACCTGTGGCTACTTAGACTTCACCATCCATGGGTTGCCTCCCATGCAACGCCTGGTTTAATGTCATGGAACATCGTAAGTTCTTGACTACTTAGACTTCGTCAAGAAACTTGGACTCATTCTCCACCGTCTTAAATACTTGACTTTGCCAAGAGGTGCCTTGGATGAGACAAAACAAAACAAACAAAAACGTAAAAGAGGAAATAACAACCTAAAGTTAAATAAAGGCAATTAATCTAATCTTAGCCGTATTCCCCGGCAACGACGCCACTTTTTGGTAATGCTCAAACCACACCCCCTACTGAAGTATGAAGTGGACGTTTTCAATAAAGAACCCAACTAGAGGTTGGGGTCGAACCCACAGGGAATATGGAAGATCTAGACGAATGCTGGTAGGTGAACTTGTTGGTTAGTTACTCCAAAGGGGGGTTTAAGAAAAATAATAATTAAAAACAATGATTGAAATTGTGATGTAAAATCAAGAGTTAAGAATAACTAGGGTTTGTGTTCCCATGGGTTCATAACTGCTTCGGGTATACACACATGATCAATACCAATGCTTCCTTGTAGAACTAATAACTAGAGTTTATCCAAACGACAGGTTCGTCCCTATTGGATGACTATACTCGATCACATGGTCAGGTATCATGAGCAATTTCAAATTAACCGTTATCAATTTGTTCCAAATATAACTATCCTACGACCACAGCTCAAGTTAATACAATGATCATCAAGATCAAGGCTTTGTTGTAACTCTCTTTTCCTAATCTCTACCTCTCTAGGCTCTAACAAGTAAAGAATTCGGGCAAGTCCTAATGTTGTACACTGTTAAGAAACATTTAAGCATGAGTAGAATAGAATACAAACATTTTGCATTGGTTTTGTATCACTTTTGTGCAACCCTAGCTCCTTGATCCACCATGGTTCCCACAACCCTAGGTATGGAGGTTTTAGCCTCTCATAGTTGCAAGGTTGTGATACGAATTCATAATTAAATACATAAATCAATACTTACAATAGTAGATGAGAGAAAAACTTCTTTGATTATATCCAAAATAACTCAATAACAATTCACAAAGATCAAGAAGAAATCAATAAAAGGTTGACTATAGGCCAATCAACTCATTCTATGTTATCTCAATGTTGTCTATAGTTCTCTTACGTCCTCTCACAACCTATACTAAAAATAAAACATAGAAAGTATTTATAGAGACATAAGAATCCTTTTCCTAAGCTAATAGGGTAAATTTCCATAGCTGGTGCCGCCTGAGCCACGACAAATCCTATGACCTCTAGCAGAATTGTACGGGCCGTACCTTCTATCTGTATGTCCTTGGCTTGCTGAAATTTGACTAAGTGTTTGGCCTTGGTATGACTCGTACATGCTTCCTACGAGCCGTACTGTTCTTCCATGTCTTTACTCTAAGAATTCTCAATTTTGCTAAAGTTTGTCACGAGTGTGATGGTACGACTCGTTCCTTGATGCCACGACTCGTACCGTCTATCTAGGTCAGGAGTCATCCTCTTGTGCAATTCTTCTGAATATTTTCATGACTCAATGCTATGGCTCGTACAAGAGTTGTATGACTCATACTGAGAGTCGTAGGATGCACTCTTCATCACTCAGCCATTTGATACTTTTCACGGTCTTCTGTCCGACCCGTAGCATCAACCTACGACTCGTACTGATACTTGTGACTTTAGCCCATTTTCTACACTTCAGGCTATCTTTTTCACATTCTTGCTCAAAGACTTATTTGTCCTGTAACAAAGAAAAAGTTCCTTATATCCATATAAACACACCTACGTCCATGCCATTTTCTTAGTTTTGAGCGTCGAAAGTGCTATAAACTCACAACACATCAACACCCTCAACTTGAGACTTTTGCATGTCCTCAGGCAAATAAAAGAAAAAAACTAAACACGACGCTCAACTAGAAAATAAACCTAGGATACTACAGCCAATACCAAAACAAACTTGAACTATACATTCAACCACTTTTGACACTTCTTCTATGAACAAATATCAGCTAATGTATTATAAGAAGCCGCAAAACATCCTAAGCAGGGATCAAGACATGTCATCTAGCTATCAATAGGAAATCAAGTCATCACCGATGCTTTTCGCACAGACCAATAGTAAAAGTAAACATAACCCACGCACCCTCACAAAAAATGAAGTACCCACTCACATATATAGTGTCAGATATTGCATGGGACTAAACAAATGAGACTCTCACTCTCACAAAGAAGTTTAATGTATTGTTTATCAGATACCATAGGCTTGCCCATATTTTCTTTGCATCGGTCAGTCAGATGGTCAAATTAGGATTACTATAGGACTTGCTGTGGCTTGTAATGTAAGCTTTAGGGCTGGACATGATAAATATGAGAGATTTTTGGGTGACTATCCCTTCCTTGGCACTACATACATTGGCTTCACAGTTCACCTATTTCACCCTCTTTTCTGTTCATTCCTTTTCCTCCCTTTCACCTCTTTTGTGTGAATTTGTATGGGTGTGGTGTATTTTCAACCTTTTCAAGCATTTATTTATTTTTCTTTTGAATTTCCTTTTTCAAGAATTTCAACTTTTTCTTCTCTTTTTTTTCCTGTCACATCACACCTCATTTTTAACCTTTTCTCCTTTCTTTCCCTTTTTCTCGTTCTCACCATTTAGGCACCCCTACTCTAGCCACCCTCAACTTAGGAATTTTACGTATGTCTAGGTTCACATTGTCCAAGGAAGGACCAGGGCCAATACAAGTTCATTATAAAAATGGGTACGGTTCATCAGTTAGTCAAAGAAAAATGGTCTATTAAAGGCTCGAAATTGGGATCAAGGGAATCATATGATTTTGATAGTGTCATTTAGGCTAAAAGTGAGCTTGACAAAACACGACCTATGATCATATCCTAACCAACCAGACAAGTTCTAGATCTTCAACACAGTACTGAACTAAGTATCCAACCTCACTCGCTCATGGAACATGAATTATATTCACTTTACCTATCTGGTTTACATATGGATTAATATGACTCCTCATTCTAATAAACTAAATGATATCAAAAGATCCACATAAATCATGCATGCAGTCACAAATACATAGCTAATGCATCAAAAATTTTAAACAGGGTAAATTATTTTTAAAAACTTCAAAACTAATGCACTTTTATTGGCTGAGTACTCCTAAGTTATTTCCTAATTAAACAAAAATCAAAATATAAGAAAATAAAATCCTAAACATGCCAGTTCTACTAGATAACATGCCTGAGGAAAAAGAAACACGACAAGAAAAACCCTCGGACGAATCCAAATCCCCAAAAATTACAAGTACACCCCCTTCCATTTTTAAATAGCATGTTTCGTCCCCGAAGCATAAGATTGTAAAAACAAAGGAAGGGAACATACCTGTGGCTACTCAAACTTCACCATCCATGGGTTGCCTCTCATGCAGCGCCTGATTTAATGTAGCGGCACGACGTAAATATCTTGACTACTTAGACTTCGTCAAGGAACTTGGACTCATCCTCCACTGTCGTAAATGCTTGGATTTTCCAAGAGGTGCCCTGGATGAGACAAAATAAAACAAACAAAAATGTAATAGAGGAAATAACAACCAAAAGTTAAATAGAAGAAATTAATCTAATCTTAGTTGTATTCCCCGGCAACGACGCCACTTTTTGATAATGCTCAAACCACACCTCCTATTGAAGTATAAAGTGGAAATTGTTAATAAAGAACCCAACTACAAGTTGGGGTCGAACACATAGGGAATATGAAAGATCTAGACTAATGCTGGTAAGTGAACTTATTGGTTAGTTACTCCAATTGGGGGGTTTAAGAAAAATAATAATTAAAAACAATGATTGAAATTGTGATGTAAAATCAAGAGTTAAGATTAACTAGGATTTGTGTTCCTCATGGGTTCATGATTGCTTCGGGTATACACACGTGATCAATACCAATGCTTACTTGTAGAACTGATAACTAGGGTTCATCTAAACGACAGGTTCGTTCCTATTGGATGACTATACTGAATCACTGGGACAGGTCTCATGAACGATTTCAAATAAACCGTTGTCAATTTGTGACCATAACTCAAGTTAATACAGTGATCATCAAGATCAAGGTTGTGTTGTAATTCTCTTTTCCTAATCTCTACATCTCTAGGCTCAAGCAAGTAAAGAATTCGGGCAAGTCCAAACATTGTACACTGTTAAGAAACGTTTAAGCCTGAGGGGAATACAATACAAGCATTTCACATTGGTTTTGAATCACTTTTGTGCAACCCTAGCTCATGATCCACCATGGTTCCCACAACCCTAGCTATTGAGGTTTTAGCCTCTCATATTTGCAAGGTTGTGATAGGCATTCATATTAAACACATAAATCAATACTTACAATGGTAGATGAGTGAAAAACTTCTTTGATATATCTAAAATAACTCAAGAACAATTCACAAAGATCAAGAAGAAATAAAGAAAAGGTTGATCACTAGACAATCAACTCAATTCTATGTTGTTTCGATGTTCTCTAAAGTTCTCTTACGTCCTCTCACATCGTCTATTGAAAATTAAACATAAAAAGTATTTATACAGACATAAGAATCCTTTTCCTAAGCTAACAAAGTAAATTTCCATAATTGGTGCCGCCTGAGCCACGACAGATCCTATGACCCATAACAGGATTGTATGTGTCGTACCTACTATACGTATGTCCTTGGATTGCTGAAATTTGGCTAAGTGTTGGGCCTTGGTACGACTCGTACATGCTTCCTACGAGCCGTACTGTTCTTCCATGTCTTTACTCTGAGAATTCTCAATTTTGCTGAAGTTTGTCATGAGTGTGATGGTACGACTCGTACCTTGATGCGACGACTCGTACCGTCTATCCGGGTTAGGAGTCAGCCTCTTGTGCAATTCTTCTGAATATTTTCATGACTCAATGCTATGGATAGTACAAGAGTTGTACGACTCGTACTGAGAGTCGTAGGATTCACTCTTCATAACTCAGCCATCTAGAACTTTTCATGGCCTTTAGTACGGCTCATAGCATCAACCTACGGCTCGTACTGAGACTTGTGACTTTAGCCCCTTTTTTGCACTTTCAGGCTATCTTTTGCATATTCTTGCTCCAACACTTATTTGTCTTTTACCCCAAGAAAAAGTGCCTTATATCCATATAAACACACCTAAGTCCACACTATTTTCTTAGTTTTGAGCATCAAAAGTGCTGTAAACTCACAACACATCAACGCCTAGGAGAGACTTAGTATTCATCAGACTTTGATGAGCTCACATTCTTGTTCATGGGTGCCATTGACTATTTTATTGCTTTATTAGATTTTTGAGCTGCGTATTGATCATGCCTAGATTATACCTCTATTTTGAATTATAAAGTGGTCGCTGTCAAATATAGTAACCCAACTAGGTTGGGGTCGATTCCATAGGGAATAGGGAATAAACAATATGTTAATGGTGATTAAACTAACTTGTAGTCAATAAAAGAAAGAAAATAATGATAACAATGATTGAGTTGTGTATCAAATTATCAAGACAAAACTAGGATTGTGTTCCTCATGATTTCATATTGTAGTAGGATATTTTATTAGTGAGTTATCCTGGTGAATTTTGTGTAAGGCTGACAATTAAGTTCACCTAACGTCTGTCGACCTACATAGATAAATTTCACTTAAATCCTCTCGGACTTTAAGTGTGTATATTTTGCCCTCGCCATAAGTCTTGACTTAACTATTCTCAGTTAGAGCTCAAGTTAATTTAGATGAGGGTTGGTATCCTCAAACTACCATTGTTATTCTCTTTTCCTAACTTCAACCTCCTTAGTCAGGCAAGTTGAATATACGAGAAATTTAGCATTAAGATGACAAGAATAACAATCTACTCAATTCACCATTCAAGAATCACTATTTTATTTTGCCTACTTTCATTAATCCATCATGGTTTCCACAACCCTAGCTTAAGAGATTTAGCCGCTCATGTTCGAGAAAATAATAACATAAGATGTATAAGAAATCATAATGAAATACTTACTTTAATATAAAATTATTTAACAAAACATCCAAGCTAAATTGAGTCACAAGAACTTGATGAATTTTCCAACGAAAATTCGATGAAGTAATTACATAAGTTCGTAAAGTATGAATTATGATACTACTCAATAATTGTCTGACTGTTGAACCCCTAAAACATGTTAAGAGAGGGCATTTATAATAGTAGATTAAGCCTTCACTGTTCCTGCTTGGGCTGGACTTGGGTTTTGTAGCTTCTGTTCCTAGTCGAACTGGGATCGCAGACTTCGGTTGTCTGGACATGGCTTTGGGCCATACTAGCCAAGGTGCCATTCAGACTTGGTGCACCACACCTCTCCTTACTTTGGCCGTAGCATAGGTGTGCCTGCACGATTCCGACTTCTATCACTCTCGTTTCTTTATCCCTATTTTGCCAGAATTGCTCTTTTTAGCCACAATTAAGCCCAAATCCATCACTTTAATATCTGAAAGCATCTAATCATGTCCGTTAGCTCTTTTTCACAAATATTAGATAAAACACAAGAAAACGTACACAATTCGTTCTCAAAACATAGCTAAGTATGGGAAAAATATGGTTAATAAATGCGTAAATACGCCCTGCATCAACTCTTAAACTATTGTTTTTCCTCAAACAATCTACTACTTCCCTTCTCACATTCAATCACGAAATTCACCCAACAAATAGGTCTACTTACAGTTAGGATCATGAGACATATCAATCAAGCTCCAACGACTCACTCCACATACATATAAGATCAACCTTCAAAGGTCAATGTTTGAAATCACTTAGTTTCTAGAACTAACTCAACAAGATATACTTGGGACAACATGAATTATATGCAATTTAGCAATCAAGATATACCAAAATCTCACTATTATGTGCCCTCTCCATTTAGGGATATGCCATTTCACATACAAGATATATATCAATATAAACTAGGGCATAGATAAACAATTTCCACTCACTCTCCCAAAGAGCTCAACATGCATGCAAAAGACGACCCATAGGCTTGCCCTTAGTGTAATACTCCATTAATATAGCACAATGAATCAAGGATCAATTAGGACTTAAGATGGTAGTAATGTAGGCTAAGGGACGGGTAGGAACTATTTGGCCAAGATAGTAACTAATCTCTATAAGCACTTTAATACATCACAATCCTTTCATATTTTAGCACATTCTTCAATCTCCTATTTTCTCCTTATTCCTCTGTCACAACCCGAACATAGGCCCGGATTGAGACATAGGACAAAGAACCCCGAGAGGCTCCAAGTCGACCCACGACATGAACATAACATCTAACCCATTTAAATAGTACGGAAGATCATCATGAATAACATAACAGAAGTCTAAACATAACACAACATCAGGTTTAATACATAAGTCTAAAGATGAATACAAACTATGTCCGGAAAGCCTCTAATACTAATGAGTTGATGGGAAAAGACCCCAGCTAACTCACTATAGTCTGAAAATTGAAAAGACGAAGTACAACTGATAAAAAGGGCCCTCGCAAGATGAGGACTCACCAACTAAGACTGAGAAGTGCTAACTCCAGAAGTCTGATTAGCGATGGGATTGAGTCTGGATGTCGGAGCCTGTATCATAAAATGATACAACATAGAGTATGCGATCAGTACGTGGAATGTACCGAGTATGAAAGGTAAGTAAAATAGTTAAGTAAGTAAAATCATTAAACATGCATAGTATAAAACATAATCAAGATGAGATTTTGAAAGTAGGGCTTGCATGCTATTTCTTAAGTCATGATCTGAACATAACTGAACATCAAAACTGAACCAAATGACCCAAAGCTGAAAACAAATAATTACAAGTAAAGCTAAACATTGGGTCAAATCTACTAAAAATATAATATCATAATTGATGAACATGCATAACTGAAATCACGAGGAACAATGGGAGACTCATCATATAACCGACATTACCATGGTAGATCTTACGTGGTCCCGACTATAACACTCAAGTGGGCAGAGCCGTCCAAAGCTTTGCCAGGGCTAAGGACACTACCATGATATCGATATCAAGTTAAAGGCCCCTTGGGGACAGGGAAAACTCACAAGGGAGGTCCAAAATAATCTGAATATACCTACGTTAGCACGTAGTTCTAAGGAATAGGATTGACTGACCCTTAGCCTACTCGACGCTAGACACTACTCCCAAAAACATGCATATGCTCTCCATTGTTTTTCAACGAAGCTGACCATCGTCCAGTGACAAAGCTGACTCATAACATACATACATAAATTTGAAATCATAAGATGAGGAGCCTTGGCTCAAACCATACCACAAGCTGAAAATAATGGGACTCTAGACTCCAAAACCACGTGGTAAGCTAATTCATGAAATCATAAAAACATAGTTGATCATATGGGTTTTCCCAATACTTACACATGCTTGAAATCAACTTGATTCACTTTGAAAACATGAACATAGATATGGATATTTCAAAATAATACTTTTTTCATAAACATCTCATCATACTTGAAAACATATATCATGG
>JACEIK010001716.1:67078-84803 GCA_018107945.1 Datura stramonium | reverse complement strand
GAAATAAAAGATAGATTATATTCTATTCTTGATGAACATGACAATAATTCTTCCCCTGAAGAAAGTTTCAGTGATGAAGACCAGCTTAATATAGCATATATTTATGACAATAGTGACTCAACTGATCACTGTGGAGGTACGGGAGCAATATGCACCTGTGATATAAATGTCATTACCAATAATAACAAGGAGATATTCTTTGATATGATTGATCATATTGAAGATAAAAATATTAAAAGAAAATATTTAATAGAATTAAAAAATATAGTTCTTAACCAACAACATGAAAAATAAACAATTGAGCCTTTTAATATGAAAAACGTACTAAATAAATTTAAAGAACAAAAGTCTAGTACAATAGTACAAGATCTTCAAACAGAAGTATTACATATTAAAAATGAAGTCAAAGAAGTTAAGAAAAGACTTAACAAGCTAGAAACAGATGTCCTTGCTAATAAACTAGTAAATGAACTAGAACCAATGCAAGGATCTTAATTGTATCAATCTGAACCAGGAGAAACATCAAAATTAGAAAGAGGTGAAGAAGAAGATGAGTCTCTAGGGAGCCCTCTAGAAGGTAAATCAGGAGTAAAAACTATTGCAATAGTTAAAGCCCAGAGCTGAAATATACCTATCACATTGGTTATAAATAAAAATTATACTATNGATTTAGACGGCATCCACACCACTGCTCTAGGAACAAATATCATTTTCCCTACCTAAATAATATGTCAAAAGAAGAAAGTGAATTTATAAAAAAAAAACTATCTTTAGAATAAATCTGCTTTCCCAGCAAATAAACTATTTAAAGAACGAGATAAAATTTAAACGGATTGAATCTGCTTTAAAATATTCGAAGGTAGAAGCCAAAGTTAAAAGCCTACAAGAATTCATAGAATGAGAATTCTGTTCAGAATTTCCTAATGCCTTTTGGGATAGGAAACGCCATATTATTGAGTTACCATATATTGAGGGATTCAACGAAAAGAATATCACTACTAGGGCAAGACCTATTCAAATGAATCAGGAGTTAATGGAATATTGTAAAAAAGAAATCAATTATTTACTTGATAAAAAGATTATTAGACCTTCCAAGTCACCATGGAGTTGTTCAGCACTCTATGTCAATAATAGTGCCAAAAAAGAAAGAGGGGCTCCAAGGCTAGTCATTAATTATAAGCCCTTTAACAAAGTTTTAAAATGGATCAGGTATCCAATACCAAATAGAAGAGATTTTCTTAAAAGAACTTATAAAGCTAACACTTATAGTAAGTTCGATATGAAATCCAGATTTTGGAAAATACAGATAGCAGAAAAAGATAAATATAAAACAACTTTTAATGTACCTTTCGAACAATATGAATGGAATGTAATGCCATTCGGATTAAAAAATGCACCGTCTGAATTTCAGAATATAATGAACAAAATATTTAATCCACATAGTCATATTTCTACAGTTTACATAGATGATGTCTTAATATACTCAGAAGATATTGACCAACACTTCAAACAAATCCAAACCTTTTTAAAAGTTGTTAAGCAAAACGGATAGGGAAACTTGGGCACTAAGACAACGAGAGATACAACGACTCGTTTGTAGGAATAACGGGTCGTTGCACCTACTCGTTGTCAACATTGTTGGGGTTTGGGTCTTATCGACAGGTGGAAAGGATGGTTCGTTGGTGCTAACAATGAGTCGTTGTTTCCACTCATTACTTCCTAGCACAAACCCAATCCTCACTAGAAAATCTAAAAACGGCTGCCTACAACTGCTCGTTGGAACTACCAATGACTCATTGGTCGGCTTGTTTTTTTTGGGAGGAAAATGTTGAGCAAACCACGACTCCTTACAATGGTCCATTGGGTCCACCAACGGTCCATTGTCTGGGTCGTCTGAGACATAATTTTTTTTTGATGTTCCTCTGGTTTCTTTTTTTTCATGCAACATCTGAATTTGGTCTATGAAAGTTTCGGGGTGTTACAATATCTCTCTCTTGGGATCATTCGTCTTCCAATGAAGACCAAAACTAGGAAAAGAGTTGAGATTTCAAAAAATGAGACTATGTACTGATTTATGAAGGAGTAACTGACTCCAAACTGACTTAACCGTATTAACAGAGCTAATGTAATTAGAATGCACGTACAAAATCTAGATAGAGCTGATGTGTATAGAACTGAGTAGAGTACTGAGAAGGAATTTAGTACCTGATTGTGGAACTGAACTGGAAGATAAAAAGTGAGGGTATCTATCCATCATGTCTGCTTCTGCTTCCCATATGGCTTCGTCAACTAGCTAATTCTTCCACAAAACTTTCACCGAAGTGATTCCTTTATTTCTCAGCTTATGAACCTGACGGTCAAGGATCTGAATTGGAACTTCTTCCGAAGAGAGACTATCCTTTATCTCCACACTTTCTAATGGCACCACTAAAGTTGGATCACCAATACACTATTTCAATAGTGACACATTGAAGACTGGGTGCACGACTGCTAATTCTGAAGGTAGTTCTAATTCGTAGGCCACACTGCTGATTCGCCTCAGAATTCTGTAGGGTCCCAAATACCTAGAACTCAGCTTTCCCTTTTTTCCAAATCTCATCACCCCTTTCATGGGCAAAATTTTTAGATATAACCAGTCATCAATTGCAAACTCCAACTCTCATCTCCGCACATTGGCAAAAGATTTCTGACGGCTCTGAGCTATTTCCAACCTTTCTCGAATGAGCTGAACTTTTTGCATTGCCTCATGAACTAAGTCAGGCCCTATTAGAGTAGCTTCGCGAATCTCAAACCACCCTATGGGAGATCTGCACCTCATACCATATAATGCCTCAAATGGGGCCATCTGAATGCTAGAGTGGTAGCTGTTGTTGTATGCGAACTCGATGAGAGGAAAGTGGTCATCCCAACTGCCCTTGAAATCAATCACGCAAGCCCTCAACATATCTTCTAGGGCCTAAATGGTCCTCTCATCTTGTCCATCAGTCTGTGGGTGAAAGGTTGTGCTGAGCTTGACCTGGGTACCTAGTCCTTTCTGAAAAGAATTCCAGAAGTGAGAGGTGAATTGGGTACCTCTGTCTGAGATAATGGATAATGGCACCCCATGAAGTCTAACCAGTTCCCAGATATAAAGCCTAGCATAGTCCTCAGCTGAATATGTGGTTTTGATTGGGAGGAAATGTGCTAACTTAGTCATCCGGTCTACTATCACCCATATTGAATCATGTTGTCGATGAGTCCGAGGTAGACCCGTAATGAATTCCCTATTTACTTATTCCCACTTCCATGTGGGTATACTGATATCCTGAGTCATACCTCCTGGTCTCTAGTGTTCCACCTTAACTTGTTGGCAGTTTGGGAACATGGCTACAAATTCAGCAATGTCTCTTTTCATGCCGTTCCACCAGTAAATATCCTGTAGATCACAATACATTTTTGTAGCACCGGGGTGAATGGAGTATCTCGAGCTATGTGCCTCAGCCAGTATCTTCTGTCTGAACTCACCAACATCCGGAACACACAACCTTCCCTGGTAACGAAGCACTCCATCTCCCCCTTTAGATAAAGCCTCAACCTCCTTTCTGAGAATTGCTTCCTTAAGTTTAAGTAGGACTGGATCTTCATCTTGTCTGGACTTAACTTCAACAACTAAGGATGAATTCAACCCACTTTGTATTACCACCCCACCTTCAGCTGAATCCACCAGCTACAGCCCTAACCGGGAGAGTCTGTGAACATCCCTTGCTAACTCCTTCTTGCCTTCCTCAATGTGAGCCACACTCACCATAGACCGTCTTCTTAGGGCGTTAGCCACTACATTGGCTTTACCCCGAGTGATACAGTACGCTCATGTCATAGTCTTTTAGCAACTCCAACCACCTTCTCTGACGAAGATTTAGGTCCTTCTGACTGAACACATGCTGAAGACTCTTTTGATCTGTAAATACATCTATGTGAGCTCCATATAATTAATTCCTCCATATTTTTAGTGCAAAAACCACCGCTTCCAACTCCAAGTCATGAGATGGATAATTCTTCTCATAAACTTTGAGCTGTCTTGAGGCGTAGGCTATCACTTTGCCCCGCTGCATCAAAACGCAACCAAGTCCAACTCTGGAAGCAATACAATAAACAACCAACCCATCTATTCCTTCCGGCAAGGTTAAAACTAGAGTGGTGGTGAGTCGAGTTTTTAACTCCTGGAAACTCTTCTCACACTCATCTGACCACTGAAATGTTACCTTCTTCTAAGTTAACTTACTCAGAGGAGATTCTATAAAAGAGAAGCCTTCCAAAAACCGTCGGTAATAACCCACTAAGCCCAGAAACTCCTGATTTCAGTAGGAGAGGTAGGTCTGGGCCAATCCTTCACTGCTGCTATCTTGTGAGGGTCTACTTGTATTCCTTCACCTGAGACCACATGACCTAAGAAACTCACAGACTTTAACCAAAATTCGCACTTGCTGAACTTGGCAAATAATTGGCGGTCCCTGAGTGTCTATAATGCTAATCTTAGGTGATTGGCATGCTCTTCCTCATTTCTAGAGTATACTAGAATGTCGTCGATAAATACAATGACGAACATATCCAGATACTGCTTGAAGACCCGTTTACTAAATCTATGAAGGCTACTGGATGATTTGTGAGTCCAAAGGACATCACCACAAACTCTTAGTGAACATACCGAGTTTTGAAAGCTGTTTTTGATATGTCACACTCTCTGACTCTTAGCTGATGGTACCCTGACCTGAGATTGATCTTGGAGAAACAATTGGTTGCCTGAAGTTGGTAAAATAGATCGTCAATTTTTGGTAGGGGATACTTGTTCTTAACTTTAACCTTGTTCAGTTGACAGTAATCTATGCACATTCTTAGGGTACCATCTTTTTTTCGCACGAAAAAAACTGGAGCATCCCAGGGAAAGATGCTGGGTCTGATAAAACCCTTGTCAAGAAGGTCTTTTAGCTGCTCCTTCAGCTCCTTAAGTTCAGCCAGATCCAGTCTATAAGGAGGGATGGAGATGGGCTGGGTATCTGAGAGAAGGTCTATTCCAAAGTCTATTTCCCGTTCAGTGGGAACTCCGGGAAGATCCTCAAGAAATAAATCTGGGAACTCGCTGACCAGTGAAACTGACTGAATCGTTGGGGTCTCAGTGTTAGAATCCTTGACCCAAACCAGATGATAAATACATCCCTTGGAAATGAGTTTTTGGGCCTTAAGATAGGAAATAAACCTACCCTTAGGCCCTGAACTACTGCCCGTCCATTCTAACACTGATTCATTTGGAAATTGGAACTTGACAACTTTAGTTCTGCAATTGACTGAGGCATAGTAGGAGTGCAACCAATCCATTTCGAGAATAAGGTCAAAGTTGACCATGTAAAACTTTATAAGATCAGCTAGAATAACTTTTTTCAAGACTGAGACTGGGTAGTTTCTATACATCTGAATGGCTCTAACTAACTCGCCAACTGGTGTGGAGACTGAGAATGGTTTTGAGAGGACCTCTAGACTGATGTTGAACTAGACTGCTATATATGGAGTCACGAATGAAAGAGTGGCTCCTGGATCTAAGAGGGCATACACGTCTAGATGGAAGAGACATAACATACTAGTAACTACGTCAGGTGAGTTTTCCTGATCTTGATGGGAAGATAGAGAATAGAAATGATTCTGGCACTGACTGCCATCTGTACCTGATGTGTTGGCCTACTGGAGATGATGAGCTGGTGGATTGTGATCTCCCTCGCCCTGCTGAAGGGCACTCCCTAAGCCTGTGTCCAAGTTGTCCACACCTAAAATAGCCCTCTCATCCCTGAAGGCATTCTCTTGGGTGATTCCTACCACACTTGGGGAAAGGTGGATACTTGTTCCCGGTACTATGAGTTTGAGACTGAGTTCCATATGACCCACCCCTTCGATCCTGGCGAGATCGGAAGGTTGGGGCGTTGTCTGAACTGGGTGCTGGGGCTCTGTGTTGTTGTTGTTGTTGTTGTTGTTGTTGTTGCTGCTGCTACTGTGGGCATCTACTACCACTAAACCTCTGAAGGCCAAAATCTGACTGTCCAGTCCTTGCCCATTTGTTCTTACTCTCCATATCTTTTAGCTTTTCTTCCTTAATTTGCTGGGCATAAACAATCAAGCTAGAAAGGTCCATATCCTTGATTAGTATCGCTGTCCTGCACTCCTTAAGGACCAGATTTGACACACCATTTACAAACTTCGGCATGCGAGCCCTTGGCTCGGCTACCATCTCTAGAGCATACTTAGACAACCTAGTAAACTCCAGAGCATACTCTTCCACATTTTTATTGCCCTATCGCAAATTCATAAAATCCGCCATCTTAGCCTCCCTCAGCTCTCGAGGGAAAAACCTATCCATAAAGGCTGTGTTGAACTCCTCCCACTCCACCGGTCTTGCTCTCGCTGGTCGCCCCTCCTTCCACTACTCATACCAAACCTGGGATACCCCTTTAAGCTGGTAGGCAGCCAAGTCGGCACTCTCGGAGGAGCTGAAACCCATAATACAAGTAATCTTCCTGATTTCATCCCCGAACTCTTGGGGATCCTCCCCTACTTTAGATCCATGAAAATATGAAGGGTTTATACGGGTGAAGTACTGCACCCTCACAGCTGCTGCGGTCCTATTCGTGGCTACTGGAACCACCAGCTTGTTCGCCTGGTTGGTGACTATTTGGGATGACAATTGGATGGCCGCCCGAAATTTGGCGGTAGATATTGAATCATCTTGGGGAGCTGGTGGGGCAGGTCTGTTGGCGTTATCGTCCCTTCTTCCGTTTTTGCATCTAGGATGCATGGTTCACTGAAACGAAATAGAGAACGAGTTAGAAGGGCCTTTGTGGAATTGAATTTTAACGCACGATAAGAAGGATGAACAAAAGAGAGTTTTCCTAATAACATCTCGCAGCCTCCTCGTCATAAGTGTGGCGTGCTTCACACCCATGAAAAGGACTCTACTCGATGCGTCTTTCAAACTTTTCCAAGGATACTCTAAACCTAGTGCTTTGATACCAAGATTTTCAAGCCCCGAGTCAACACCCTATACGAAACACAGTACTTGGAGTCACAGGTAACCCAAGTCAACCCTTGGTCTATCATACACTTGTATTCCGAGTAAAACATACATAGAGGAAGCTTTGAAATAATACATAATATCATTTATGAAAGTTAAAAACTAAACATAGAGATTTAAAATATATGAGAGTCTGAAATCAAGTATGTGTCTGAAAGCCATCTAATAGAGGAGTTGCTGGGACAAGCCCACAGCTAACTCTAAGTATAACTAATAATGATAAAGAAAACTTAAATGAATGAAATAACACCCTAAAAATATGAGGACTCACACTACTAGTGCAGATAGAGAGATCCAAACGAAATCGTCTATTGGTGCTAGGTCTGAGAACATGCAGTTATATCAAAAAATGATACAACATAAAAGTATGCGTCAGTACTTTGAATGTACTGAGTAAGTGAGAGAAGCACGATGATAAATATATAGATTACTGAACTAAAAAGACATGCAATGACCAACTGATAAAATGAACTGAACAATCTGAATTAAAGTGAGATGGTCAAGATGACCCGATCTAGTGGTCAAAGACATTCCCTAAGTCTAAAAGTTCTGAGTCAGAGATACTGCCCGAAACTGAGCTGGGCTGCTAGAGCTAAAACTGAACTGAGCTGCTTATTCTGAAATTGGACTGGGCTGACTAGTGGGAGAGTCTCTAACCGACATATAACCACGTGAGCTAGACGTGGAGTCTGATGTATACACCCCACCGGTAGGACCCAATATACCTTGCCAGGGTATAAAGACATGAACTGGGTGATTACAAATGTCTGGGGCCAATCAGTCCAAGTAATACTCTAACCTATGCTAGCAACATAGTTTTGGGAACCTGGGTACGCTGGAACCCTGGCCTGCTCTTTGCTAAGTCCTACTCCCATTGGAAACCTATACTGAACTACTAATCTTATAGCTCGAAATTGGGGTCCAAGACTAGTCAGGGACATATAACTAAAAGTACCCAGAGAGTCTTATCAGACTAGATTCTGAAACTGGGTTCTAGACTGGTCAGAGCTGCTTATCTTAAAGTGTTGTAACAGTCTAAGAACAAACTGAAAACTGAACTGAGGTCCTGGGCTAGTCCGAGCTACATATGTGTATAAATGAAATGTCATGACTACTTAATTGACCAATAAACTATAATGTTGGTCTAATTTTAATAACTGATAGGCACCACTGACACCTCAGGAAAAGACTGTATTAAAACTGATTAACTGACATTATTCTGGTTAACCTGGAGGTTTTCAAAAATCTGACTGAGGCTAGATCGAAAATTCTGAGTAATACAGAGTATATAGACTTTCTGACTGAATCTGACTAACATACATATAACTGAGTTTCTAACACATACAATTATTGTAGGAGATACTAACTCTGAAAGATACAAGCAATTCTCAAGAATTCAATGCTTAAATAGGATTCTAGTTTCTGACTTTTCAAGAGCTAGGGCTAAATTTCTAATTCCCCGGAACAAGCATCATTTTAGTTACAAACTGGTGGAAAATAACTATATTTATATAGGATAGGATTCCATATGAATTAATAAAAGAGCGATAACAATATCTTCAAATTCACAAACTGAGGGCTAGGACTGAAAGTGAATAGAGAGAGAGTTTTGTGGGATGCAAGGGGAGAACAATCTCCTTTCTGAATTCCCACATACCCGTAGAAGAAATCCTGGTAAAAATCCCTGAGAAAAATTGGTAAGAATTTCAAACCCTTGCTCCTGCTCTGTGATTTTAGAGAAGTTCTTATGTTTTGTTCTTGAGGGAGTTGAGAGGAATGAATGAAAAGGGTCATTCTAACCCTTTAATTCCCTCCTATACAAACCCAAAACAACGAGGTTTCCATTTTAAAAAGCTGGGAAAATACTAAAACACCCTTGGCAGAAAGAATTGAAAACTGCTCAACCTTAAATGACGGATCTTAGAATGGGTTGTTGGTTCAAAAAATGGCCCTCTAAAAGGTGTTGTTGCTTCTGGCTTCTGAAGCCGGACCTACTGGACTGAAATAATGGGAGGATCCAATGGTCTATTAGAGGAGCTAACGAGTCATTGATTCCTATCATGGTTATGGAGAGAGAAACTCGGGCCCTAAGACAAAGAGAGATACAACGACTCATTTATAGGTATAACGGGTCATTGCACCCACTCGTTGTCAACACTGTTGGGGTCTGGGTCCTGTCGATGGGTGGAATGGACGGTTTGTAGGTCCTAACAATGAGCCGTTGTTTCCACTCGTTACTTCCTAGCACAAACCTAACCCTCACCGAAAAATCTAACAATGGCTTCCTACAACTGGTCGTTGGAACTACCAACGACTCGTTGATTGGCTCGTTGTTTCTGGGAGGAAAAATGCTGAGAAAACCACGACTCCTTACAATGGTCCATTGGGTCCACCAACGGTCCGTTGTCTGGGTCGTCTGAGATAGAAAATTTTTCTGATGTTCCTTTTTTTTTCATGCAACGTCTGAATTTGGTCTAGGAAACTTTCGAGGTGTTACAGATAGAATGAAGCAACATGAACTACTAGTTAAATATGCAAGACTCTAATTTACTGAATACCAAAGCTAGGGCTAAATCATTTTACAAGAAACTAGTTCCCACATGATTTCTAAGGATTTAGGAAAAATATATCAGCTAATAACATGGATAATGGTCCACCTGAAATTTATAGAATTATGTTTGGAAACTTTCTAAATTTCGAAACCTCGGGGCTATAGCTGATAGAAAAATAAGGGAGGGTTTTGCCAACACAAAGGAAGAACAACTCCCTTGTTGAATTCCCATATACCTAGTGAAGAAATCCCAGAGAAAATTCCTTGAGAATCTGAGGAGAATTTCGAGTGCCCTATCTCCCGCTCTGAGTTTTTCTAAGAGAATAATTACGATCTAATTTTTTGGCGGGATGAGAAGGGTGAACTAATCATTGATTACCCCTCTAAATTCCCTGAATATAACCTAAAATGACATAGTTTGTTGATTAAAAGTTTGAAAATTACAAAAGTATCCCTAGGGACAAATCTAAAAAAACTGCCAATAGGGACCAATGGGTCACTAAACGAGTCATTGGTTGAGACCACGACTCGTTGGGACCAGTTGTTCATCCTGAGGCCTGGGTTTGCTCACTAGAACAGGCAACGAGAGGGACCATGACTCTTTGGATGAACGAACGGGTCGTTGGTTCCTCCCTTTCTCACTGGATGAGAAAATCGAGAAGCCTGATAATGGGCAACACAACGACTCATTGGTAGACCCAACGGGTCGTTATGATGAGTTGTCACCTCTATTAGAAAGGTTCTTAAGATCCCTGAACATGGCCCCATGGGTGGTCACAATGACTCGTTGTCTAATAGAACGGGTTGTTATTACCACTCGTTATCACTAAAGGAGGTTTCTGGGAATCTCAACTAATGACTCACACCACGAGTCGTCGTTCTCACATGATGACTCGTTGGTTGAGTCGTGGGTTCCTGGAAATGAGAGTTTTGAGCTGGGGACCAATGATTGATAGGATGACTTGTTGTTTCTCACAACGAGTCATTGCATGTCCCGTTGGTTCCCCAAGGACAAAGACACGACTGACCATGATTGAGACAATGGGTCATTGGATCTGACCATGACTTGTTGTCTCAGTCGTTCTGAGGCAACTTTTCTGGTTTCTTCTGGATTTTTCTTGCAAGGTCTGAGTTTGGTCTAGGAACATTTTAGGGTGCTACAATATCTCCCCCTTGGTATCATTCGACCTTGAATGAAAACTACTGGAAAATCTATAAAAGAGCTGGAATTCCCAGATTGAGGCTATGAACTGATTTCTAAAGGAGTAACTGACTCCGAACTGACTTAACCATGCTAACAGAGTTGATGCAACTAGAATGCACATTGAAAATCTGAATAGAACTGATGAGTACGGAATTGAACAAAGTATAGAGGAGGAATTTAGTACTTAATGCTGGAATTGAACTGGAAGGGAATAAATGAGGGTATCTAGCCATTATGTCCTCTTCTGCCTCCCATGTGTCTCCCTCAACTAGCTGGCTCCTCCACAAGACTTTCACTGAAGCAACTTACTTGTTTCTCAGCTTACGAACCTGACGGTCAAGGATCTGAATCGGGACCTCTTCGTAAGAGAGGCTATCCTTCACACCCTCACTGTCTAGTGGAACAACTAGAGTTGGATCACTGATGCACTTCTTCAATAGTTACACATGGAAGACTGGGTGCACAGAAGCTAACTCTGGAGGTAGTTCTAACTCATAGCCACACCGCCAATTCGCCTTAGAATCCTGTAGTGTCCTACATATCTCGGACTGAGTTTTACTTTCTTCCCAAACCTCATCACCCCCTTCATGGGTGAAATTTTCAGATAACCCAATCATCTATTGCAAATTTTAACTCTTATCTCCCACATCAACATAGGATTTATGTCGGCTTTGCGTGGTTTTCACTCTCTCCCTAATAAGTTGCACCTTCTCCATAGCTTCATGAACTGAATTCCTCCCTATCAAGGTAGCTTCACCAACCTTAAACCACCCTATAGGAGACCTATACCTCCTACCATATAATGCCTCAAACGGGGCCATCTGAATACTCGAGTGGTAGTTGTTGTTGTAAACAAACTCGATGAGAGGTAGATGATCATCCCAACTGCCCTTGAAATTTATCACAAGCTCTCAGCATATCTTCCATGGTCTGAATAGTCCGCTCAGCTTGTCCAACTGTCTGAGTTTGAAAAGTTGTGCTGAGCTTGACCTAGGTACCGAGTCCTTTCTAAATGACTTCTAGAAATGCAAGCTGAACTGGGAACCTCTATCTGAAATGATAGAAAAGGGCACCCCATGCAGTCTAACTAATTCTCGGATATATATAGCCTAGCATAGTCCTCAACTGAGTCTGTAGTTTTAACTAGAAGGAAATGTGCTGCCTTGGTCATCTGGTCTACTATCACCCAAATTGAGTCATGTTGCCGACAAGTACAAGGTAGACCTGTAATAAAGTGCACATTCACTTCTTCCCACTTTCATGTAGTTATGTTCATATCCTGAGTCATACCTCCCAGTCTCTGATGTTGCACCTTAACTTGCTGGCAGTTCAGGCACTTAGCCACAAATTCTGCTATGTCTCTTTTCATGCAGTTTCACTGGTAATATCCCGTAGATCACGGTACATCTTAGTGGCACCTGGGTGGATAGAATATCTAGAACTGTATGCTTTAGCCAGTATCTGCTGTCTTAAGTCACCTACATCCAGTACACATGGTCTACCCTGGTAACGGAGCACACCATCTCCCCTTTTTGAGAAAGCCTCCACTTCTTTTTTGAGAACTGCTTTCTTTAGCTTAAGCAGTATGGGATCTTCATCCTGCCTTGACTTAATTTTAATGACTAACGAGGAATCTGATCCACTTTGAATTACCACTCTTCCCTCAGCTGAATCAACCAACTACACTCCCAACTGAGCTAACCTATGAATATCTTTTGCCAGTTCTTTTCTGCTCTCCTTGACATGAGCCACACTCCCCATGAACATCCTACTTAGGGCATCAAGCACTACATTGGCCTTTCCCAAGTGGTACATCACACTCATGTCGTAATCCTTCAATATCTCCAACCACCATCTCTAACAAAGATTTAAATCCTTCTGATTGAACACATACTGAAGGCTCTTGTGATCGGTGAAAACATCCACGTGAGCCCCGTAAAGGTAGTGCCACCATATTTTCAACGCAAACGCCACTGCTGCCAACTCAAGCTCATGAGTCAGATACTTCTTCTTATGAACCTTGAGCTATATAGAGGCATAAGCTATCACCTTACCCCACTGCATCAAAATGTAACTAAGTCTAACTCTAGAAGCGTTACAATATACAACAAACCCATATGTTCCTTCCGGTAAGGTTAAAACTGGAGCGGTAGTGAGTCGAGTCTTCAACCCCTGGAAACTCTTCTCACACGCATCTGACCACTGATACTTCACCTTTTTCTAAGTCAACCTAGTTAGAGGCAACAATAGAGGAAAATCCTTCCACAAAACGTCGGTGATAACCAGCTAGACCCAAGAAACTCGTAATTTCAGTTGAGGAAGTGGGTCTTGGCAAGTCTTTCACCACTTCTATCTTTTGAGGATCTACCTGAATATCCTCACTCGAGACCACGTGACCAAGAAAAGTCATAAACTTCAACAAGAATTCATATTTGCTGAACTTAGCAAACAATTGGCGGTCTCTAAGCGTCTGTAGCACTATCCTCAGATGGTTAGCATATTCCTCCTTATTTCTAGAGTAATACCATAATGTCATCAATGAGCACAACGACGAACATATTTCGATATGGCTTGAAAACCCTATTCATTAGGTCCATGAAAGTTGTGGGGGCATTAGTTAGTCCGAAGGAAATTTCCACAAATTTATAGTGACCATACCGAGTTCTAAAGGTTGTTTTTGATATGTCAAATTCTCTGACTCTAAGATAATGACACCCCGACCTGAGATCTACCTTGGAAAAACAACTAGCTCCCTGAAGCTATTTGAACAAGTATTCAATCCTAGGTATGGGAAACCTGTTCTTAACTGTGACTTTATTCAATTGACGGTAATCGATACACATTCCGAGAGTACCATCTTTCTTTCGCACGAATTTTATTTGAGGCCATGGAGAGATGTTGGGCCTTATGAAACCTATATCAAGAAGGTCTCATATATACTCCTTCAACTCCTTAAGCTCATCCGGAGCCATTTTTTAAGGATGGATGGAGAAGGGGTGAGTGTCGGAAGAAGGTCTATGCCGAAGTCTATTTCCTGCTCTGGAGGGACTCCGAGAAGATCTTTGAGAAACACGTCAGGGAACTCGCTGATAACTAGAACCAACTAGGTAGTTGGGGTCTCAGAGCTTGATTCTTTGACCCAAACTAGATTATAAATGCACCCCTTATAAATAAGCTTTCTTTCCTTAAGGTAGGATATAAATTAACCCTTATACACTGAACTACTACCCATCCACTCTAAAATTGGCTCATTAGGGAACTAAAATCTAATAACTCTAGTTCTTCAGTCAAATGAGGCATAATCAGAGTGTAACCAATCCGTGCAAAGGATGAGATCAAAATTGAACATGTTTAACTCTACGAGATCAGCTGGAATGATCTTATTCAAGATTGAGACTAGGCAGTTTCTATACACCCGGCTGGCTCTAACTGACTCACCAATTGGGATAGAGACTGAGAATGGTTCTGGGAGGACTTCTGGACTGATTTCAAACTAGACAGCTATATAGGGAGTCATGAACGATATTGTGGCTCTTGGATCTAGTAGGGAATACACATCTAGATGGAAGAAGCATAACATACACGTGACCACGTCAAGTAAGCTCTCCTGATACTAACGGGAGGACAAAGCATAAAAATGGTTTTGGTGTTGACCGCCATTCATACCTGAAGTGTTGGCCTACTGAGCTGGTTGGCCTGTCGGAGCTGCTAAAGTGGTAGACTGTGATCTCCCCCGTCCTGCTGATGGGTATTCTCTGAGCCGGCGACCTAGCTGTCCATACCCAAAAAAACCCTATTTTCCTTGAAGGCATTCCCCTGGATGGCTCTAACTACACTTAGGGCAAGCTGGATAGCGGTTGCTGGCGCTGCGAATCTGGGACTATGAGCCAGATGCTCCACCCTTCTGATCCTTGTAGGATAGGAAAGTAGGGGCGCTGGCTGAACTGGTTGTTGGAGCCCTCTGCTGCTGCTGCTGCTGTGGGAAGCTACTACCGCTAGACCTCTAGTTTTGATAATTTGATTGGCTAGTCCTAGCCACTTGTTCTCCCGCTCCATGTCTTTCAACTTTTCTGCCTCAATCTGCTAGTCATGAACGATGAGGCTTGGGAGTTCAATGTCTTTTATGAGAATCACAGTCCTGCACTCCTTATGGGCCAGGTTTTATACTCTATTGATGAACTCAAGCATGCGAGCCCTTGGTTCGGCTACCATCTCCAGAGCATATCTTGAAAACCGTGTGAACTCCAATGCATATTCTTCCATCCTATTGCCCTACTTAAAATTCATGAATTCTGCAACCTTAGCCTCGCTTAACTCCCGGGGGAAGAATTTGTCTAGGAATGCTGTTGTGAACTCTTCCCACTCCACCGGTTCTGCTCCTACTGGTCTCCTTTCTTTGCACTGATCATACCAGATCTAGGCTACCCCTTTCAACTGGTAGGCAATCAAGTCAGCACTCTTAGCGTAGCTAACACCCATAATTGAAGTGATCTTCTGTACCTCATCCAAGAACTCTTATGGGTCCTCTTCCACTTTGGATCCATGAAAGGTTGGAGAGTTCATTGGGGTGAAGTGCCGAACCCTGGCAGTTGCTGCAGATCCATTTTGAGTTAATCGGTTGCACCTGTTGGTTCACCTGGTTTGTGACTGTCTGTGCCAGTAGCTGGATTGCCGCTTTGAATTCTGCCAAGGACACTTAATCATCCGTAGGATTATTGGAGTTGATGGGGCAGGTTGGTTAGCGTTATCGACCCTCCTTTCATTTCCACGTCTTGGAGGCATGGTCTCACTGAAACGAAATAGAGCATGAGTTATGAGAACTTTTCTAGAATTGAACTTCAATGCACAATAAAGAGTATGAAAAAAGGGGAGTTTTCCTAATAACATCTCGTAGCCTCCCCATGATAAGTCGTGCGTGCTTCACACCAATGAAAAGGACTCTACTTGACGTGGCTTTCAGACATCTTAGGATACTCTAAACCTAGTGCTCTGATACCAAGATTGTCACGACCCGAGTCTATACCCTAGACGAGACACGGTACTTGGATTCAGAAGTAACCCCAAGCCAACCATGGTCTATCATAACACTAGAAATCTGAGTAATCATAGCGAAAGATTAAATAATAAAACCATTAAAAAAAAACTAAATAAAAGTTTACACATTTGAAAGAAAAACTGAAAGTCTGAGTTTGTGTCTGAAAGCCATCTACAAATGATGAGTTGCTGAGACAAGCCCCCAGCTAACTCTAAAGTCTAACTGACAAAAATAACAGAATAATAAAATATCATCCTCGAAAGATGAGGACTCACCAATTGCAACTGTTGATATCACCAGAAAGAAAATTGTCTAATAGTGCTGGGGTTGAGAACCTGCGCCTGTATCATGATACGATACAACATAGAAGGTATGAGTCAGTTCTTTGAATGTTACTGAGTAAGTGGGAGAACATATAACATAAATATCAAATAACTGAACGGTAATGACATGCAATGACCAACTGAAATACTAAAACATAATAACTGAAATGGTCAAAAATGACCCTGACTGATGGTCATAGGCATGCCCTGAATTTGAGATACTAATTCGAGTTAACTGTAGTGAACTGAATAGAACTGAGTAAATTAAAACTGTACTGAGCTGAGATAAATTGAAATTGTACTGACAAATGAGAGAGTTTATAACCGACATATAACCAGTGAGCTAAACGTGGAGTCCGATGTATAAACCCCATTGGTAGAAGCACATATACCTTTCCAGGGCATAAAGGCATGAAGTAGGTGATCACAAGTCTGGGGACATAGAGACAATAAAATAACTTACGGTGGCAACGTAGTTCTGGGAACCTGGGTGCGCTAGAACCTCGGTCCGCTCAGTGCTAAGTCCTACTCCAACTGGATAGTCCTAGGCTGACTACTGAGATGATAGCTTGAAATTGGCGTCCAAGACTAAGTCAGGGATACCTATCTAGAAGTACCTTGAGAGTCTTATCAGACCGTATTCTGTAACTAGTTTTTTATGAATGGTTAGAGCTGCTTATATGGAACTGTCGTAACCATATAAGAACAAACTAAAATCTAATAACTGATATCTGAGTCTAATAACTGTTAATTGGGAGGCACCACTGACTCCTCAAGAAAGACTGTAGTCAAAATGATCAGCTGACATTTCTGAATAATATCGAGTATACTAATATTCTTACTGAAACTGGACTAGCATGCATCTGATTGAGATTTCAACTTATTTTAACAACTAGAGAATCCAAGCACTGATAGAATGAAGCAACATGAACAACTAGTCAAATATGCAAGACTCTAATTTACTGAATTCCAAACCTAGGGATAAATCATTTTACAAAAAACAAGTTTCCACATGATTTCTAAGGATTTAGGAAAAATATAGTAGCTAATAATATGGATAATGTTCCACCTGAAATTTATAGAATTATATCAGAAAACTTTCGAAATTTCATAACCTTAGGGATATAACTGATAGAGAAATAAGGAAGGGTTTTGGGGACTCAAGGGAAGAACAATTCCTTTGTTGAATTCCCACATACCTGGTGAAGAAATCCAAAGAAAATCCCTTGAGAATTTGAGGAGAATTTTGAGTGCCCTAGCTCCTGCTTTGAGTTTTTCTGAGAGAATAATTACAATATGATTTTCTGAATCGATGAAAGGGGTTAAGTAATCATCGATTACCCCTCTAAATTCCCTAAAAATAACCAAAAATGATGTAGTTAAGGGATTAAAAGGTGAGAAATTACAAACATAACCCTAGGAAAAAATCTAGAAAAACTACTGACAAGGACCAATGGGTCACTCAACGAGTCGTTGGTTGAGACCACGACTCATTGGGACCAGTTGTTGGTCTTGAGGC
>JACEIK010001716.1:44542-62747 GCA_018107945.1 Datura stramonium | reverse complement strand
TAAAATGGATTTCTTTTTATTTTCAAAAACTACATTTTTCTCATTTTTCTGATCATGTTTTTGAAAAATTAACTTCATTGATTTATTCAGGCCACTTCTTCTTTTTATACGATAGTATCTATCGGTACTTTCAAAGTTGGAAGAAAGAAGGAATCACTCAATTTCTTGGCTGCTATAATATATTATAAGAAGTTTTATTTAATTAATAAAATTTCCTCTCTTTTTTTTTTTCCACCACTTCGTATATTATACGTAAGGGGGATGGGTGTAGGGTAAAAGGTTTCTGATACATCTGGAAAAGGAAAAATAGAAACCAAGACTAGGAATTTTTAACAAATAGGATCAAGAATCATTACTCTTTCCTTTCGACCCAAGAAAAAGGGTTCCACTCGTTATCACTGAAGTGGGAGGTTTCTGGGAATTCCCAACTAATGACTCATACCACGAGTTGTTTTCTCACACTATGACTCGTTGGTTGAGTCATAGGTTCCTGGAAAAGAGAGTTCTGAGCTGGGGACCAACAAGTGACAAAATGACTCGTTGTTTCTCACAATGGGTCTTTGCATGTATCGTTGGTTCCCGAAGGACCAAGATAGGGTTGATCACAACTGAGACAATGGGTCGTTGGATCTGACCATGACTCGTTGTCTCAGTCATTCTGAGGCAACTTTTCTGGTTTCTTCTGGATTTTTCTTGCAAGGTCTGAGTTTTCTCCAGGAAAGTTTCGGTATGTTACATATGTTGGGGAACTCCTATGCCAGACTCTCCCGATCGATCCGCACATTTGGGAAGTACTTAGACTCCTTATGCTTGGCATACCATTTCCTGCCTTTGTCAACTATCCATTGGGTACCATACCTCCTTCTCTGCCCCCGGGAACTGGTGGGACTGCTGGCACTAATGCGCCAAGTCTGATCCTCTTTCGGCCTCCACCTGAGGACGAAGCACCTTTTCCTTTGTCTTACGAAGAAGATATTGTACCTGTTCAAACAAAACAAAGAACCTAAATTAGTAGGAAATTAACATGGATAGCCAACACTAAGTTCAGGGCTTTGGTGGTCACCCTACACTTATTTGCTAGCGTGGGTTCACTAGTCATAATTTTCGGGTACTCAGACTTCCCCATTTTCAAACCACATTGACCAGTTTTTCCCACAAAGAAGAACCTTTAGAAATTTGACAAGTTTAAACAAACACAATGATCTCTAACATTACTTTATGTAGTTTGTACAATAATCAACTGATCAATCAGATTATATTACTCAGAATTTATACAATCAAGCAACTTAGTATCAAGACACTAGCCCTTATATAAAGTTCGTATTGCTTTACTTAGACTTCAAGAAATTATGAACTTGTAATCAGGAACATTTACAATCTAGTCATGCCCAGATTTACAAAGAATAGAATTTTTGCACAATGGACCATAAGCATAGTGTATTATTAAATATCATCTTTCATGTCCTTACAAACTACATGTAGCCGACAATTCACAATACTCATATCACAGCCTAACAAACAGTGATATCCCAAATACCATATTCTGCCTTTTGTGGTCACCCCCTACACTTCACAATCTGCATTTCTACAGCCATACTCATTTTGCAAATACTATCCTATTATTCACATAGTCTCATGGTTCACCAGGCATAGAAATTTGAAGGACAACAAAGTACTCACACTAGCATGATTTAAGAACTTAAAATCCTACCCACCATCATTTATAGCCAAGATAACAAATTAGAACACCCTAAACTTCACAACTTGGACTTATTCAACCAACTACAAGCAATCTGTGGTATATCAAGTGCAAAGAAATAGGTATCAACACTATTACCAAGATATTCCAACCAAAACACGATTTTAGCACTTACAATCGTAGTCAATCTGATGCATATGTTACTCACTACCAACTAGATTGATTGTACATAAAATTGGAAAAGAAAGGGGATGAACCAACGAAGCTTACCTAGTGATCTCGATCTTAAGAAGAGAGAAGAAGAATGTGATGAACTACAAGTGTGTCACATTGAAGAGGGGAGGGCTTTGGTGAGTTTGTTGCGTTAGTAGAAGGAATTTAGGGCAGAAAATGGGGGAGGGAAATAATAAAAGGGGGATTTAGGGAAGGCCGACCCGACTATTTAATGAAACCCAATTGAAATTACACCAATGTGTCACAGAGCCTATCGTGGAGGACCAGCTCCATGGCACGGAGAAATCACAGACCTACACTATTTCTAGTGTTGGGATTTTTAGGCAACTATGTGACACAGAGCCTAACACAGAGAGTATTCTCTATGACACGGAACCATCTCCCTAGTCCACTATTCAGATTCCGTTTTGACTTATACTACCTTGCATCTTCGAGCTGGCCTCTCAACTCCTGCAATACCTCCAACAGAAACAACTAGGTTAGAAAATAAATAGTGGGTTGCAACAACTAGGTTAGCAAATAAATAGTGGATTGCCTCCCACCAAGTGTTGTAGTTTTAGTCATGGCACGAATTTTTTAAAATAATCCTAATTATTACATTAGGTTCTTGAATTTCCTTCCATGTAGCGCCTGATTTACCATCGCAGTACGACCCAACTCACACTCATTCGTTAGAAAAGGTGATAGACGTCTTCTGTCGATTAATTCCCTCACCCCAACAGTGCTTGCATCTTTGACCATCCACCCAAAATATGGCACTTTTATCTTCCTGCCACAATTCCACTGCCCCATATAGGGTCATTCGAGCAACCTCAAATGGTCCAGACCACTTGGACCACAACTTCCAATAACTTCAGTCTGGAGTTAAACAACAATACCATCTGCCCTGGCTCAAGAAATCTCAACATTATATGCTTGTCATGCCATCTCTTGATTTTCTCCTTATACAGTTTTGCATTTTCATAGGCATGCCACCAAAATTTGTCAAGTTCATGTAGCTGCAATAGTCGCTTTTTCCAAGCTAACTCAACATCCATTTTCAACTTTCTCATAACCCAATATGCCTGATGTTCAAGCTCCACAGGCAAGTGGCAGGCCTTCCCATAGACCAACCAATGCGACAAAGTCCTAATTGGAGTTTTATAGGCGACTATATATTCCCAAAAAGCAATATCTAATTTACTTGCCCAATCCTTTCATTAAGCATTCACTGTTTTCTGTAGAATATTCTTGATTTCCCTATTTGAGACTTCAACCTGTCCACTAGTCTAAGGGTGGTATGTTATGGCCACCTTATGTCAGACACCATACTTGACCAATAGGTTTCGAAACTAGTTACTTAAAAAGTGCGAACCTCCGTCACTAATAATAGCTCATGGGGTTCCAAACCTAGAAAAGTTCTGCTTCTTAAAAAATTTGGCCACTACCTTGGCATAATTAGTAGGGAAAGCTACAGCCTCAAGACATTTGGAGACATAGTCCACCACTACTAGGATGTATTGATTACCAAACGATGGTGGAAATGGCCCCATGAAATATATGTCCTATATGTCAAATACCTCAACTTCCAAGATTTTATGCAGAGGCATCTCATGTTTCGAGCTGATTGTGCCTATCTACTGGCATTGATCACACGCCTTGACATGTGCCACTGCATCCTTAATCAAGGATGGCCAAAAGAAACCTGACTGGAGCACCTTATGAGCAATAAGCTCTTCTCTATGATGACCACTATATGGTGAAGAATGACAACTTCTCAATACCTTTGTCACCTGACTTTCTGGAATGCATCGTCTCATCATTTGATATGGTCCCTTCTTGAATAAATATGGTTCATCCCACATGTAGATTCGAGACTCATACTTTAGCTTCTTTCTTTGTTGAGCAGTTTCCTCCGATGGGTACACTCCACTTACAATCAGATACACTATGTCTGCGTATCAAAGGAGTTCAGCCACACTTAGTGCTAAGGGATGCTCATCAGGGAACTCTTCTCAGATACACCCATCATCACTCACATGCAACTTGTCCTCTAACCCAACAAGTAATCTGCTACCTAATTTTTGCTTCCCTTCCTGTCTTGAATTTCCAAGTCAAACTCCTGTAGCAATAATATCAACCTAATCAACCTGCACGTGGCATCCTTTTTGTTGAATAAGTATCGGATGACAGCATGATCTATGTGCACCGCTACTTTTGTCCAAACAAGATAGGACCAGAATTTATCGAATGCACACATTAGTTCCAGCATCTCCTTCTCTGTGACCGTATAATTAGCCTAGGCAGTATCTAGAGTTTTGCTTGTATAGTATATGGAGTGAAAAATCTTTTCTCTCCTCTGCCCCAACTACTACACCCATGGACACATCATTGGCATCGCGCATCATCTCAAATGGGTGCTCCCAATTAGGAGCAATCAGAATAGAAGCTTCCACTAGCTTCTTCTTTAGCTCCTCAAAAGCACTAACACATTCCATCCCAAACTCGAACTTTATGTATTTTTCCAATAGTCTACACATCATTCTAGAGATCATTGAAAAATCACGACTGAACCGCCTATAGAACCCAACGTGTCCTAAAATACTACGGACACCCTTGACAGACACTAGCAGTGGCAACTTCTCAATAACCTCTACTCTTTCATGGTCAACCTCCAAGCCTCTTTGTGACAATTGCAGTCAAGGAGAATACCTTTCTTGGCTAAAAAGTGTCACTTCTCCAAATTCACTACCAGGTTTGTATCTTCACACCTAGCCAAGACCTTATCCAGATTCTACAAACACACAACAAATGAGTTACCAAAAATAGAGAAATCATCCATAAATGCCTCCACATAGTCTACGACCATGTCATAAAATATCGCCATCATGCATCGCTGGAAGGTAGCTAGTGAATTGCATAGCCCAATGGAATACGCCTGACGGTGTACGTCCCATATAGATAGGTAAATGTGGTCTTCTCCTGACCTTCCGGGCTATGGCTATTTGATTATAGCTAGAATAATCATCTAGAAAACAATAGTACTCCTGGCCTTCAAGTCTGTCCAACATCTGGTCAATAAATTGGATGGGATAGTGATCTTTCTTTGTAGCCTCATTCAATTTTCGGTATTCCATGCAAATCCTCCTGCCGAGATTGTTCGAGTCGGGATCAACTCATTTCTCTCATTAGTGATCACTGTCATGCCCCTTTTATTTGGGAAACACTAAATTGAGTTGACCCACTTGATCTCAAAGATGGGATAGACCACTCCTACATCTAACCACTTAATCACCTCCTTTCCTACCACATCTTTCATCACTGGGTTCGACCTTATTTGATACTGCACAATCTATTTGGATCCTTCTCCATTAATATTTTGTGCATACAGAAGGAAGGGATGATCCCTCAGATGTCTGCCATTTCCCATCCTATGGCTCTCTTCCTCTTTTTCAGGACCGCCTCTGCTTCTTGCACCTGTGTTTCTGTTAGCCCCACAGAGATAATAACCGGCAATGTATCAGCTTCCCCTAAGAATTCATACATGAGGTATGGAGGCAATGCCTTCAGCTCCAGTTTGGGGGCCTCCGCAATAGATGGCTTAGGTGGAGACTCCAATGCTCTCTATAAAGATTCAAACTCCTGCTTTCGAAAGAACATGATGGCAGCATTTAAGGCTTGAACCTAATGCTGATTGTTTCTTCGTTGTGCATTCCCTACAAAATAAACTGAATCTGGGTTAGCACCACATGTCTCTACTTTGTGTTCGCTGCTACCACAAACTTCACACTACACTTGCTAGATTATATTGACCGGAGCTTGCTGCTGCTCCAAGTTCATGTTACTGAAATGAGTGTTAATCTGATTCTAGAGTGCAGCTATCTATGCAACAAAGACTATTAGCCTATCTACCTCTAGAACACCTGTTGCTCTCTTCACTCCACCTCTAGGTGTGTCAGCATTCCATTCTGGGTTTCCTTGAGAAATGCAGTTCAGAAATGTATACAATTCCTCATACGTATTTTCCAAGGCTTTCCCACCAGTTGCAAAGTCTAAGAGGATTTTTGAGGGTGGGGCTCCAAGACTTCTATAAAGTATGCACCAACACATCATTTGACTAGTGATGGTGAGGACAATCTCTCAGCATAGACTTGAACCTCTCCTTACTTGATACAAGTTCTCTCTATCTCTCTGGTTGAAGCTTAAAATCTGACTTCTGAGCTTTACTATCTTCCTAGAAGGAAAGAACCTGATAAAAAATTTCCTCTCCAAATCATCCCATGTGGTATAGAGTTAGGTGGTTCGGCTTTTAGCCACCTCTTCGTTTCCCCTATCAAGGAAAATGGGAATAATGTAAGTGTCACATAATTTACGGATACCCCTATGGGTATATACGTGTCACTTATCTCTAGAAAATTTTGCAGGTGTTGTTGCGAGTCTTCATGGGGAAGACCATTAAACTGTCCGCTGGTATGCAAAAGCTCCACCATATTATGTTTCAGCTCAAATCTACCTCCTGGTTCCGGCTTATGGATGCTAGAGGTAACATTATTCACATATGGGATTGCCACTTCGCGCACTGGTCTCGCTGCCATCCTTTCTAATAAATCTTCTTCCCATTTAGCTGGTGGATCTTCCTTGAGTGGAGCCTATGGAACTAGTAGAATAGGATTTTAGAGAGCTGCCCTCCTCAATAACTGTAACTATCACTCAAGCTCCAAATACGGATCCACTAATTCTTTGTCATTTGCTAGATTTCATAAATCACCTTGTACTTGCAAGTGTAGCAGCTAATATTAAGTTGTCAACACTTGTAAAAAAAACTAGCGAAACTAAAATTAAAAAATTCACTAATTTTCCAAATCCCCGGCACGATGCCAAAAACTTATTGTTGCAAGTGCATGTGGTCGTACGAGTAATATAGTGGCTCTTTCAAGCCAGATATTAAACCCACAGGGACTAAAGACTTAGTGATTTTTCTATTTTAGTATTCACGATTATTTCACACAAGTGTGTAAGTAACCCAAGAGTTTACAAGTTTTGTAAATACAAAAATAAGAAAGTAACAATTAATGAACTAAAGGACGTTGATTTAATCAATATGCAAGAATATTCTAAGGTTAAGGCATGTGATGCAATCATATACAACATGTATTTTTCTTCAGCTAAGTTCTCTATCTGGTTGATGGTTATAAAGAATGAAGGTCTGACTATGATCTTTTTGAAACTCTAGCCATTTGCCTAAAATGACTTTTGCAACTACACTTATTGAATTGTGATGCAAGAATTCATCTTAGGCCTAGAAGTGTTTGTTTTCTTTTTCACTCGAAAGTGGCGTTGTAGGTATATTTCTATCCCACACGTGAATCATATCTTTAATTTACACTAAAGAAAAGAACACATTCCCCTATTCTTCATTCTACCCTAGTAATTCTCTTTTCAAATCCACACTAAGATTACAAGTTTATCCTAATGTTGGACAAACATTAAAATACAAAAAACAAGAATAGAAGAACAACCATTCATGATAGAAAATCTCAAACTGAAAATAAAATCACGTTACACATTCATGCAGGTAGCCTCAACCTCAGAATGAGGTAATTTACCTACTCATTCCTTGGTTAAACATCTCCAGACTAGTTTTAAGCATAAGAAAATTTGAAATTAGAAGAAAAGAGAAGAGAAAGAACCTTAGAATTTTCTTCAACTCAACTGCCACTTTCCCCCATTCTTGCTAAAATTTCAGATAACGAATAAAAATGACTAAGTGTTCTATTTAGGTGAAATAAAGCAGTGATCAACTAGCTCCGTGGCACGGAGGCCATTATGGAGTAAGAGATCCATGACACAGGGCAATTGTGCAATGTGTCCTAGTTTGCATAAAATTCACTCACCAAAGTGAGGTTGCACTCCTCAGGCTCGGTAAGATGTAACCCAGTCCCAACTCACAGACCTTGTCCCTGATGGTGGGGAACTCAAGTGCGAGGTGTCCTTCATCAATCCAATTCTCAGGAGAATATTTGGCCTCCTTTTGTATATTGAACCATGTTAGTCCATGAGGCTCCACCGCTTTTGCTCCAAACCTTCTAGCAGGGGCTCCCTTGGCCGATGAACTCAATCCTTTTGTCACTTTTCGAAGCTGCTTGAGACCCTTGTTAGCCACCACTATTTCCTTTCTTTTGTCAAAGTTGATGCCATGACACCTGCCAATCACAACCAAGAACTTCACAAGATTAGTATATGAACAAAAGGGTTGGCTAATTAGTTTTAATGGGTGCAAGTGACCCCGCACTTAATTCGTTAGCATACTCGTGAGAATTTGTCAAATAGAGTACGCAAGACTTCCCTTATCATCATCTCAAATCTCAACGTCCAAATTATTCACTAACTTCACATTACAACCATGTTCATGAATTTTTTCACATCTCTTCTCTATTTTTTTCTTTTCTTTTCAAGAATGCCTCACTTTGGCCATTTATTTCACCTTCCCTCCTTTAATTCATAATTCAAGTAATCAATACATGGAAGTAGTTGCAATAAATTCATTCAACAACCAACATGAAATTTACTACAATTCATAATGAATTAAGAAGAATTTTCAACAACTCAAGATTCTTCACATTTAAGAATTTAAGAACTATGCACTTTCTCTCTCTACAATCAATGTTCTACCCACCAAATTCATGAAATTTAATTTTTCATCACTACATTCAACCAAAAATAAGCAACTCAACAAGGATAACACATTTTCTTAGAATAATTCAAGATATTAAAGCTAATGAAATCCATATTATGAAATTCAAGCTTCTCACCAACAAGTCATTTTGGGTCTTTAACATGGGGAAAAAGGGTATGGGGGCATGCTTTTTACACTAAATAACTAGGAGAAGAGAAGTACTTACTTGAATTGAAGAGTTTATCTTCACCAAGCTTCTTGGAGAAAACAACAATGGAGGGGAAAGGGAGATGGAGTTACAGGTTAGGTGAGGGAAGAGAGAGAATTTTGTTGCTTTTTATTTTTCACTTTTTATTGAGAGAGGATGAATGGGGATTTAAAATAAAGGTGTGTGGCATGGGTTTTTGGTAATTTTAAGATCCTTGGGTCAAATTTAACCTGTTGGACCAAAAACGTTTTGGACATAGCACCTCTAGCGTGGCACGCCAGTCACCTTGCCACACACTTAGAAAAAAAATTTCTTCATGGACTGGGTCTGGCACGAAGCACCACCCATAACACCAACTTGAAATTTTTTTATTTTTTGAGGACAACACCTGGCACCCCATGCCAGGTATCTTGCCACATGCTTAACCATTTTTTAGCTTATTTTCCCCGTTGTTTTTTCCTCCAAAGCCTTGTTAATCTCTGTAAAACCAAAAAATGAGGAAAATGGGTTTCCTCCCACCAAGAACTGTCGTTATAATCGTGGCACGACATTCACAAGTTGCCTCCCATGCAGCGTCTGATTTAATGTTGCGGCACGATGAAATTCCTTCTTATTCCTTCATTTGAGTGAGATAGTTGGTATCCTGAAAACCTGCTAAATTCTTATGTAGCACATGCTGCTCAACTGCCTGCTTACACCATCCAAGCTCTATCATTGGCTTCATTGTGAATTCCTCATAGCTAGGTGGTATCCTTGCCGCTCTAAATACATCAAAGACTGCTTCCTGACCATCCACAGTAATTGACATCTTGCCTGACTTTACCTTTATAACTGCATCAGCGATGGCTAAAAATCCTCTCCCCAAATGAGGAGATTTACTGCATCTGCTTCGTAATCCAAGATTATGAAGCCCACAGTAAAATAAAAGGTCCAAACTTGATCAAGACGTCCTCTATGATTCCATTAGGATAAGCAAGAGACCGGTCGACAAGCTACAAAGTTACTGTGATAGGACGTGGTTCACCTAAACCAAAAGTTCTGAACAAGGATGTAGGCATCGAATGAATGCTTGCACTCAAGTCACACAATGCTGAACTAACTTCTTTGATCCAAATAGCAATCGGAATGGTGAAGCTCCCTAAGTTTTTCAGCTTCTTTGGAATTTTCTTTTGCACCTGAGAGCTGCATTCTTCCGTAAGAGCCACCATATCAAACTCCATAAGCGTCCTCTATTTTGCCATATATCCTTAAGATACCTAGCATAATTCGAAACCTCCTGCAAAAGCTCCACCAATGGCAAGTTAACATGCACCTGCTTCAACACATCGAGAAATTTCTTGCAGGCTAAGTCCTCCTTCTGCTTCTTAAACCTTTGTGGTAACAGAGAGGGTATTATGGCTTCTACAAACTTTGGATTTGAGTTTCTTGACTCACCAACCTCCTGTCTGTACGTCCCAACCTACTCTTCCTCAACTTTGTTATCTCTATGGATCACGTCACCCAGCTCTTTACCACGGTGCAAAGAAATAACACTCACATTTTCCTTGGGGGTTTTCTTGGTGTTACTCGGAAGTGCCCCTTGCGGTATGTTGGTCTGCTGAAGGGCCAATTGCCCCTTCTATCTCTCCAGCTCATGGATGGACTTCTACATCTCATTAACCACCTGAGTCTGTTGAACCATCCACTGCTTCATCATTTCCTCGAGTGAACTGCCAGGCTGCTGGCCTTGAGGTCATAGATAGGTGTTTTGGGGCCTTTAGAAGTTCTAATTTCCTCCCCATGAGGGATTGGATGAATTCCTATACCCCTGGTTGTATTACCTCCAAAACCTCCGTCCTACAAAATATACAAACTCTGGGTTTAGTGGACAACCTGAATAAGAGTGGCTTTCTCCACACATCTCACATGATAGTGGTGGAGTCTAGACCTGGTGGACCTACTGAACCTGACTTCCTTCCGGTGTGGTTACTAGCTTGTTGATCAAATTCATCGTTTGACTGATATCTACTCGGATTGCTGCTACACTGTCTACCTCGAGCTTTTCTAGCAACTTGGTTGCTGTGAATCCTCTACCTAAGTCCTGATAGTATTGACTCCCCACTGAAATGATGTTCAAAAGAGCTTCAATTTCATCATAGCTCTTCGATAAAATTTGTCAACTTGCGATAGCGTCAACTAAGTCTTTGACTCCGGTTTTATCCCCTCTATAAAATTGTGCCCGATAATCTCCTTTGGCTGCATGTGGTGTGGGAAATCTCATAAGTAGCCCTTGTATCTCAAGCCTGAGCCAAGGTTTCATCATTTCTATTCACAAAACTAGACATCTTCCCTCTCAACTCTTTTGTCCTCCTTGAAGAGAAGAACCCATTGATGAATTTATTGGAAAGATCCTCCCAAGTGGTGATGGAACCTGTAGCCTCATTCTGAAGCTACTCCTCGGCCTCACCAATCAATGAGAATAGAAACAACGTGATCTTAACATACTTTTCTAACACGTTCTGATAGTGAAAGTTCTCACTCAGCTCCGCGAACATCATCATATGTCTGTGAGGATCCTCATGCGACTTGCCGTGATATTGGTAGTATTTTGGACCAACCGCACAGTCCCTTCCTTCAACTCCAACTTTCCAGTGATAGCCAGCTTGATGATCGCTTTAGAAGCATTTCCATGTTCGGCCTAGTAAAATTCAACATTGGAACCTTTTCCTGGTTGTTGCCCTGTGCTTGCTCATTATTCTTCATGGTTAACCTGCTAAAGTTTCTCTCAATTTCATGATCAATAGAAGCCAAAGGTGGTTCTCGACTTCTTATAGTTGGCATACGTTGAGAACGCAACACCTGTAAACTTTATGACAAAAGAAACAAAAGCATAAAATATAGAATAGAAAAATAAAAATCATAACCACAAACAAATAATGAATCTTCAAGTCCCCGACAATAGCGCAAAAAACTTGATGTAGCCCAAGCATACGTGGTCTTCGAGTAATATAGGATAACGTAGTCTCGATTATCGATCCTTCAGAGACTTTCCATATTACTCGTTTAAGGTTAACTCTTTATTTCACTATTCAAAACAAACAGGTAAAAATAGGGAATGGTTTGAAGAATTAAACTACTAAACTTGAAATGCAAAATGAACTACTAAATTAAGATTGTTGCAAATTTGATATTACTTCAAATGATGATGATAATCTAGGGAAATGGCACTTTCGCTTCAGGTTGAGTTATCAAGACTTGATTACGCTAGATTAATTCTTCCTAAGATTGCTAGTTACAAGTTACTATCCCATTTCTTTCCACTCTCCTAAGCATCCAAGAACTATCTCATGAACCCTAACGCCTATATCCCTATTGTCGCGGGAGAAATATGAAACGATGGTTATGCCTACTTGTATTTCAACTAAACAGGATTGAAGGGTATATACCTATCCTCATCAAAAACTTCTGACCTTCAAACAATGGGCCAAAGATCTTTGAATTTTTATTTTATATTTACTTTTAACCCTCTTAGTTCCCTCTCTCGAGTTCAACTAAAAGCCAAAAGATTTATTCACAAAGTGATCAGTCTAGCAAATAAACAATTAAAATAAGTAAATATAAATAACCTTTAATGAAGAATCAAAACTAGTAATAATCAATCTTTCCAACTTCAACCATAGCTATGGCCAAAACCCTAGAATAGGCATTTAGTCACCAATAGACAAGCATAAAAACAAAGATATCATCAACATTCAAAGTAAAACAATAGAGAAAAGAGGAAACCTAAGTTAAGACTTGTCCTTCCTCCAAAGTGGCGTCACAATCCTTACTACAGTCAAACATAATGATGTCTATTACAAACAAATTCCCTAGATGTTATATTTATAGGTGAGCCCTCAAATGACGCTTTTACCTTTAAGAAATTAGCTTCAAAATCAGCAAAATTCATCTCGAAATGGGTCTGGCGCACCACGCCCTCCATAGCCCCAAGTTTGGCTCAATTTTTCTTTGAAGTTTAGCTCTGAGCGCCCTAGGCCAGCCATAACACCAAGGCGTTAGCAAAATTTATGAACTTCTGGATCCTTCGAGCGCCACACGCCACTCATAGAACTAGAGTGTTAGTCAATTCTGAGCATTCGAACACCTCTGGCTCCCTACTCCATCCACAACACCAAAATGTTGAGAAATTTTCCTAAGTCTATATGCTTCAGGCACTCCATGCCTCTCATCTCGCCAAGGTATTGATCAAATTCTCTCTGATGTTCGGGACGTGGTGCCCCATGCACCCATAGCACCAACTTTGCTACAGAGTTATCTAAAGTTCAAGGGTAGGCACGCCACGCTAGCTATAACCTAAGATGACTTGTAAACTCTTCTTTCTTCACACCTTGGGTTATTTTTGGATCCTTTTTCCTTAGTTTCCTACTCAAAACATCTAAAATATTTGTTAACAAGACACATGGAAACATGAATTTATGAATTTCATAAGGATTATGAACTCAAAACAAGGTTAAATATGGGTAAAAACATAGAAAATGAGCATAAGAATATGCCCAACAGCAACAATCCTATATCTAAGTTTAGTTACCCATGGCTAGAAGAAGAAGAAAAGGAAAGTAATAAGACATTCTTACCAACAGGAATTGAAATCTTCACTAGATAGATGAGAATCCTAAATTACAAAATCTGGATCTACAATCTACTTGAAACTAGGGCTAAAATTAGCTAAGTTCTACTCTGGACACTAGCTATGAACTAAGGAATGGAAAAATTGCTAAAAAATTTACAAGAAAAATGTATTTATACTATGCTCCCAAAAGTCCATTAAATTTGAACATCGTAGTGGCAGGTGTGCGGGGACGGATCACCTTTTGGAAGGATGGGCCGTCCTTTACATTTCTGCTATTGTCCCTTCACCTATCATCCTTTGAGAGGCAGATTGTCCTTTGGAAAGATGGCCTGTACTTCATTTCTCACTTTAGAAATCCCATTCTGCCAAGCTTTGATCAAATCATCAATTGATGCACCGTCTTTTTGAAAGACAGTTTTTCCCTTCAACCATAATTTAAGCACTCAATTTTATAGATTTCTAAAAGCTGCAACTGGGATGTGACCGACTGAGGGACGGATCATCCTTCAGACAAATGGTCCGTTTGTTTCCTCGTCTATTGAGAAGTTTTTTGATCTTAACTCCCTTATTTTTCCAATGTCTTAGGATCCTAAAACATAGCACAATAAGGTTAGTTTCTACTTAATTTCACTCCAAAATACATGAAAAATTCTATAAGAAGAAGCAAAGATGTGTCAATCAAATCCACTCCCAATATCGGATAGTGTAAATGATCGATGCAAATGTAGAACCAACAAGGAGTTGGGGTCGAATCCCGCAGAGACTACTCGAAGACCAGATTGTCTAGTGCTAAACAGTAAAGCATTACAAGATTAGAAGCTATTCGGATTGAGAGTAGTGAAATATATCTATGATTACAAATTATACTAAGCTAGGTTTTCTAGCAATGAGAGATAATTCCAGGGAAGTGACCCCAATATTGGTTCAATCCTCCTAAATCACCCAATATGAAAGAATTGAAAGAGGGTTGTGGTTGAACATGCAAGCAATTTTAATAGCACCATTGGTGTCAATCTACTTTAATTTTTTCAAATTAAAGAGAACTCCCTTCTACCCAATTGCTTGTCTGCCAATGTGAAATTCAACCTATGTCTAGGAGAACCTATTAAATAAGAGTTATGTCTTGAGTCATTCTTCATTGATGCTAACCCAACCCAAATTTTCTCTTTCAAGCCTCATAAGGGTAATTAGGCAGGATTAGATGATTATCATCACCAATCACAAACTACAAAGGAAAAATCAATCAAATATTTATAAGCCCAAACTCAATTTTTAACAAATTGGGATCATTAGGGTTCACAACTCGACTCGTACCATGGTTGTACGGGTCGTACCTCTGCTCGTACAATGTTTGGCAAATTCTGATTTTGGCTAAGTGTTGGAAATTGGTATGGTTGTGCCGGGATATTTGTTTTGATACAACGACCGTTTACGCTCCTTCGTAAAGAAGAGTGTAATTTGAAAGTTATCATAATGGAACCGTTGCCGGGGACTAGCGCTTGATATTCTTGTGTTGATTGTTAATTTGAATTAGTCTTGCATATTAATTGTTGACATTGATCTTGCTATGATTATTAAGGTATTCATATGAATCATCACTCACAAGTAGGGGATAGCTCAGTTGAGGGTAATATGGAGCACGAAGAAGATAACTCGGTGATGCCCGAAATTGCAGGAGCCATTCGCCAACCGCTCATGGTAGGGAATGCCGTGTTCTATGTCACAAGTACAATTCTACATTTACTACAGATGAAAGGGCTCTGTGGAGGCAAAACAAGTGAGGATGAAAATCACCACTTGAGGAATTTCATAGAGATATGCCAGCCCTTCAACATAACAAATATAAGTCAAGAGTCTATTAGGTTAAGGCTCTTTCCATTCTCCTTAATGGGAGAGGCAAATATGTAGTTGGAGGAACTCCTTGATGGTTGTATTACATCACAGAAAGAATTGACTGAAGCCTTTTTGGATCGTTTCTTCCCTCCGGAAAAAATGTTGCAGCTAAGGGATGATATCACGAACTTTAGGCAAGATCCATGGGAACCATTGCATGAAGCATGGCTAAGGTTCAAGAATAAGGTTTCCCTTTGCCCCAAGCATGGTCTCCCTAATGGAGTGCTCCTTTAAAGTTTTTACCAAGCTCTAGAATCCATTAACAAATCTATGTCCAATAATTTAGCCGGATCAATGATGGATAAGACATATGGGTTAGCTAAGGCCCTTTTAGACAAAATGACAACGAAAAATCGGGCATGGCATACGAGAGAGACCAATGTATCGACATATGATGTTGGCTCTAGTGTGTTGGCAGCCGAGTTGAAAAAAAGAGATGAAGAGCGAGATGAGAATCCTACTAAAATGATGACGCAACTAGAACAAATGACAAAACATGTGATGGATGCATGTTCCAAAGTTGTGAAAGTTGTAGGTATGCAGGGTCCATTGCACTTTGCAGGAGAATCGTCACCACCGAGATACGATGATGAGTGCTAATACATGGAAAATCAAATGGGGGTTTCTCGATCAAGGTTTCAAGGATCTAATCAAGGCCCTTTGCGCCCATGGGAAGGGAACCAAGGTTAGAGAAACCACGACGAACAAGGATGGCCCGATAGAAATGAAAGATGGGGCATTAAAGAGAAAAATTGAGAGGGGGACCATTATCATTGAAGTTCAAACCCATATGTTCCCCCTCCTAAAGTTGAGAACGCCCAAAATCATTCAGGGGTGAGCGATGCAGGTAACTCAAAAATTGAAGAGATGTTAGCTAGAGTCCTCAGGAAAGTGGAATCAATCGATAGCGGGGTCAATGAATTGAAATGAGAGGTGTATAAGCTTGCCCAAATTGTGATTTCTCATTCAGCCTCTATTAAGAATTTGGAAGATCAAATGAATCACTTGTCCTCTCAAATGAACCCCCAAATGAAAGGAACACTCCCAAGTGATACAATGCCAAACCCGAAGAAAAATAGTCAATGCATGGCTATCGTCACAAGGAGTGGTAAAATGGTTGGAGATGTAGGTGTGAAACCTAAGGAGGTTGTTGCTCCTAAAACAAATGATGAAAATGAATCTGATGTGGTGCCAAAAGCACCGGGTGATTGTACAAATATTTAATAAGAAGGTGAGAGAGAGGCTGATGAAGTTTCCTCAAATGTTGATGAAGAAGAGGCAGGCATGAAGGCCTTAAATGGTAAAGAACAAGAACCAAGAGCTCCAGCCCCTTATCCACGATGGTTAGCCAAGAAAAGGAATGATGATCTTCTCAGTAAATTTATCAACATTTCAGTAAATCCTCCATTAATATACCATTGGTGGATGCCCTACTTCAAATTCCCGAATATGCAAAGTTCATGAAGGAGCTGTTGAAAAAGAAGAAGGTGGTAGACATGGGCACGGGAAAGACAACGCATCACTGTAGTACAATGATGATAATCTTGCCCCAAAGCGGGAAGATCCAGGAGCTGTCACAATTTCTTGAACTATCGGGTTATGTGTGTTTAAGAAAACCCTCTACAATCTTCTCTCAAGTATAAATCTAATTCCCATTATCATCTTCAAGAAATTGGGGCTTGGGAACACCAAACCCACATCAATGAGGTTGTTAATGGTTGATTGCTCGATAAAGAAACTCGTGGGTGTATTAGAGGATCTATTGGTGAGGGTGGATAAATTTATTATTGTTATACCTCAAGAATTCAAGAATCAGACCCGGAAGTGAATCAGGAGAAAAACTAGAAAATGTTGCAGCAGTTGCAGAATGGGTCACTTGATGACTAATGAGGAGGCATAACGAGTCGTCAGGTGGCTCGTGGGGAAGGCCTGAGATGTTGGAGGACTCGAGGTCCTCACGGGGGATGTAACGACTCGTGGTCAGTCACCATGAGTCATCAAGTCAGTTTTTGGTTGGTCTCGAGGAAAGTTAGCAAGGGTTATCTAGTGTACCTGACGGGTGGCACCCGACAAGTCATCATCAGTCCTAACGACCCATTAGATTATCCATTACCAAGCCAGTGGAAATTTCTTGAATGATGAGGTAGTGTACTTGACGGGTGATCAAATGGATCGTGAGCCCTAGTAATGAGTCGTCAGATCGTCCGTTAAGACCCCCTGACAGTTATTTTCAGCGATTTCAGTAAGGGCTTTTCGGTAATTCCTAAGTTCTAAGGGCCTATACTACGTCGTTTTAAGCTCGTAGTAGAGGGTTTTAATCTGAGAAAGACCTATCTAGGCCATTTTCTTCATGCATGCAAGGGTGAGAGCTTGAAGGGGAGAAAGTGAGGAGAAATTCAAGGATTTCAAGGGAAATCTCAGCTTGGTAATTAGGAAGAGATAAGATTCTTTAATCCCAGGTATGTAAGGCTATGAGTGGGTGCTTTCTTCCATACCCATGCCAATTCCCTATTAATTTGTGACTTATTTGTGATGATCAAGTATGGGTTTTTCACTCCATTGCGTGATTCCTACCTTTCTACTCATGGGTATGACTAATTGAGCTGATATTGATAATTTATTGAGCTTGGACGGATTCTATATTAATTTATTTTTAAAAATTGTTTTCTAAAAGTTGAATCTAAAATTCCCATGTGTGGGGAGTTCCTATGATAATGTGATGATGAGGGAATAGATGAGGAAAAGCATGTTTTCAATCTTACCCATGATTTTGATGATGTTTCCATAGAAGGTGAAATAGATCCATATAGGGTGAAGCTTTGGGTAGTGCCCAATGTTGAGTATGAATGTCGATTTTATTGAATTGATTATATTATTTCGTTTTGGAGTGAAACCTCCCAAATTAAA